>JANJGK010005356.1:0-5000 GCA_039081455.1 Macrobrachium rosenbergii
AATTCCAAGAGAGTGGTAGGAATAAAGAGAGAGAGAGAGAGATTTTGTAAGCAAACATACGAACTAATATTTTTTTATTGCCGTTTATTCGTAAACCATCAGTAATTTGCCATGGAACTTATTGGTGTGACAGCATCGGTATTCATAGTCTGACAACATGAGAATTCATGGACTGACAACATGAGACTTCATAAAGTGACATGAAACTTCTTGGTGTGACAACATCACCCTCAGTATTGTGGGCAACATGACACTTTGTGGTCTAACATGAAATTTCATGGTGTGACAACGTGGGACTTGATAGTCTGACAATATGACACTTTGTTAAATGACAACATGAAACTTCTTAGTGTGACAACATTGGCCATGATAGTCTGGGCAACATGACACGGTGTTCTGACAACATGGGCCTAGATAATGTGACAACATGGCTCTTTGTGGTCTGACAACATGAAATTTCTTAGTGTGACAACATGGGCCTTGATAGTGTGACAACATGACACTTTGTGTTCTGACAACACAAAATTTCTTGGAGTGACAGCATGGGCCTTGTTAGTCTGACATGACACTTTGTGGTCTGACAACATGAAAATTTTTAGTATGACAGCATGGGCCTTGGTGGTCTTGGTGGTCTGACAATATGACACTTTGTGGTCTGACTACATGTAACTTCTTAGTGTGACAACATCGGCCTTGATAGTCTGACAACATGACACTTTGTGGTCTGACAACATGAAAATTTATGGAGTGACATCATCACCCTCGGTATTGTGACAACATGACACTTGTGGTCTGACTACATGCAACTTCTTAGTGTGACAACATGGGCCTTGATAGGTCTGACAACATGACACTTTGGGTTATGATAACATGAAACTTCTTAGTGTGACATGGGCCTTGATAGTGTGACATGACACTTTGTGGTCTGACTACATGCAACTGCCTGGTGTGACAACATCGGCCATGATAGTCTGACAGCACGACACTTTGTGGTCTGACAACATGAAAATTCTTAGTGTGACAACTTGGGCCTTGTAGTCTGACAACATGACACTTTGGATTATGATAACATGAAACTTCTTGGTGTGACAACATGGGCCTTGATAGTATGACAACATGACACTCTGTGGTCTGACAACATGAAACTTCTTAGTGTAACAACATGAGCTTTGATAGTGTGACAACATGACACTTTGTGGTCTGAAAACATGAAAATTCTTAGTGTGACAACATCGAACTTAATAGTGTGACAACATGACACTTTGTGGTCTGACAACATGAAATTTCTTGGCGTGACATGAGCCTTGATAGTGTGACATGACACTTTGTGGTCTGACAATATGACACTTTGGGTTATGACAACATGCCACTTTGTGGTCGACAACATGAAACTTCTTAGTGTGACATGGGCCTTGATAGTCTGACAACATGACACTTTGTGGCCTGACAACATGAAACTTCTTGGTGTGACAACATGGGCCTTGATAGTGTGACAACATGACTCTTCGTGGTCTGACAACATGAAACTACTTAGTGTGACAACATGGTCCTTGATAGTGTGACATGACACTTTTTGGTCTGACAACTTGAAACTTCATAGTGTGACAACATGGGCCTTGATAATGTGATAACATGACTCTTTGTGGCCTGACAACGTGAAACTTAGTGTGACACCATGGGCCTTGATAATGTGAAACATGAAACTTTGTGGTCTGACAACATGAAAATTCTTGTTGTGACAACATGGGCCTTGATAATGTGACATGACGCATTGTGGTCTGACAATATGCAACTTCTTAGTGTGACAACATGGGCCTTGATAGTGTGACAACATGACACTTTGATCTGACAACAGGAAACTTCCTGGTGTGACAACATGGGCCTTGATAGTGTGACAACATGACACTTTGTGGTCTGACAACATGAAACTTCTTGGTGTGGGCAACATGGCCTTGATAGTGTGACATCATGACAATTTGTGGTCTGACAACATGCAACTCCTTAGTGTGGCAACATGGGCCTTGATAGTCTGACGTGACATTTTGTCGTCTGATAACATGATACTTTTTGGTCTGACAACATGGGCCTTGATAGTGTGACATGAAACTTTGTGTTCTGACAACATAAAAATTCTTGGTGTGACAATATTGATCTTAATGTTGTGACAACATGACACTTTGTGATCTGACAACATGAAAAGTCTTAGTGTGACGAACGTGGGTCTTGATAGTGTGAGAACATGACACTTTGTGTTTTGGCAACCATGAAACTTCTTAGTATGGCAATATGGGTCTTGATCGTGTGGACATGACAATTTATGGGTCTGATAACATGAAACTTCTTGGTGTGGCAACATGGGCATTGATAGTCAGACAACATGACAATTTGTGAAACTTCTTGGTGTGGCAACATGAAAATATTTGGTGTATCAGCATCATCCTTGAGTGTGTGACAACATGACAGTTCATGGTTTGACAACATCGGCCTAGAGCAATATCCACACACGAGATCCTCCTCTTTTGAATACACTCCTCTTTATTGCTTTGGTTCCATTCACAGTAAGACTCTCTTCATGAACTTCAAGTCTTCCACCTCTCTCTCTCTCTCTCTCTCTCTCTCTCTCTCTCTCTCTCTCATCTCTCTCGTCATCTCTCTCTCTCTCTCTCTCTGTGGAACCGAGTCGGGAATGTTGTCAGAGGTAATGGAGTGTCACCTCGGAGTTTCTGCTGAGATCTTGAGGCAATGTCGCGTCAAGTCAGTCGAGTGGATTATTCCATTACAAACCGATTTCCTCTTCCGTTTTCCTTATAAAACAGACACTTAATGGTTTGAAGAACTGTTTTAATATTGACCTTTAGTAGTTCGGTAATCACTTAGCTGCTTTAGCAGAGACAGGTCTCAGACTACCAGAATGTCACCAATTCATGGGGTCCTCATTCAGAGAAGCTCACAAAATCAGAGTTGATGAATCAAGATCGGTGATTCGAGGCTGGGTTTGATCCGCAGAGGGCTGACTGCATTTTCAAGAGACTCTCATGCCAATCCAGCCGAGCCCTGTTTGGGATCGAACGCTGGTCTGTTTAGTTATGAGCTGAACGTACTATTGATACCGGAGAGAGAGAGAGAGAGAGAGAGAGAGAGAGAGAGAGAGATGAGAGAAGAGAGAGAGAGAGAGAGAGAGAGAGAGATTAGGCCTATGTGATAACCGTGATGGGAAGCTAAATATCACTGTTTAAATATCTTATGATCTCGGTTAGAGTAGGAATTACTTTATCCATAGCTAAGTATTTACTGAGAGAGAGAGAGAGAGAGAGAGAGAGAGAGAGAGAGAGAGAGAGAGAGAGATTGTTTGATAACCATGATGGAATGCTAAAGGACATCGTTTAAATACTATCCTATAAATCTTTGATATAGGTAGGAATTACAATGCTTATAGCTCAGTTATTTACAATAACGATGTCTGAAAAGGCAAATTCTATCATGTAATTCCTCGTTAAAGACTAAATCACTCAAGTATTCCTCCAAGTCATCCCTTGATCTCCTCATAAGAAAGACCCAAAGGCAGCGCTCGACTGAATCAGAACTTGTCCTCAGGACAAAGCAAAGCCAGTCAGGCAAGGCAGAGACGCTGTTGTCGGTGAGAGACCACCACCACCTCCTCCTCCTCCTCCTCCTCCTCCTCCTCCTCCTCCTCAGCTGCTGTTATCTCTCGCATTCCTCTGCTGTTTATCACTCATTCTTTCTGCTGTGTCTCCTTCAGACCTACCAAGGAATCTAATATGGGAATAACGACTGCTTTCATTATGGTGTTCTGGTGGCCTTTCCTGCAAATCCTGAATGTTGACAAAGGAATCAGATTGGAATACTCGTAGGGTTATGGAACGTTTATGATAGGCAGATGTTATTGCATGCTGAATAAGAAGTGGAATGGAATGGAACATGAAATTGGGGCCTGAAGCCAAGCACTGGAATCCGAGGGATTATTCAGCGCTATGCTGACAAAGGTGAATTTGTTTTTCAAGAAGGGACAGGTCGGAAATTAACACAGGTCAGGACCCCAACCCCAAATTTTAATTGGTCATTACTCGTCTTTCTGATCTTTTTTGTATAAATGAAGCCATTTATGTCATTCTCTTAAGTCCTCCAATTACTCCGCGCTAATACATCACCAGTCCTTCACTTATCATGACAATTAACTCATTCTTCAGAAGTTAAGTATACCTTAGTATTAACCAGACCACTGAGCTGATTAACAGGTCTCCTAGGGCTGGCCCGAAGAATTAGACTTATTTTACGTGGCTAAGAACCAGTTAGTTACCTAGCAACGGGACCTACAGCTTATTGTGGAATCCAAACCACATTATACCGAGAAATGAAATAATTACCATATTCTATAAATGTCATGGCTTTTCCAGGTATCAAACTTTCATACAAATGTATCCTCACAAGACTGCTAACATTCACTATCGCTCGAAGAATTCTGTAACTGTCAGTTAAGACTGTTTTAAGTTTAGTTACTTTTCCATTAACATCACCTAGCACGATCAGCCTTTTCTTGGCTTCCAGCTTCAGTCTGACGTAGAATCAGACTTAACCAGAAACGTTGTTTCACTTTTATATATTTACTTACTTATTTTGGAAGTCAACTCTCTATAAAATAAGACTTGATTTCAAGGAACTAAGAAAGATATTATTCCACTGAAGTCAACACGACCATAAAATCAGCGCCATCTTATCAAGCGTCGCAATTTCCAATCTGAGGGAATTCTTTCCCCTTGCTTTCAGCTGCAAACTCGTTAGGAATTCGCTTCTTGCTCTGATGTTCCCAAAAATCAATACTTATTTTTTTTTTACGAATAAAGATAAGCTTGACTGAAGGTTACCTCGTCTTCAAGGTGAGTTATAAAGATTTCTTATTTCAGTTTGGAGTTTTTCTGCTTAACACTCTCTCTCTCCCTCTCTCTCTCTCTCTCTCTCTCTCTCTCTCTCTCTCTCTCTCT
>JANJGK010005356.1:37500-40000 GCA_039081455.1 Macrobrachium rosenbergii
TATTTATTTTATTTTATTTTTTTATTTTTTTATTTATTTTTTTTATTTTTATTTATTTATTTAATTCTATTTATTATTTTTTTATTTATTGATTGAAATTTTATTTATTTATTTTTATTTGTATTTAATTTATTTTTTTTATCTATTTAGTAATTTTTATTTATTAATTTATTTCATTTTATTTTTATTTATTATTTTTATATTTATTATTATATATTTATTTATATATTCAATTTTTTATCTATTTATTTATATTTATTTATTAATTTATTTTTTATATTTTTTTATATATTCATTTATTTTTATTTATTTATTTCTTTTTATTTATGTATTTATTTATTTTATTCATTTTTATTGATTTCTTTGTTTAATTATTTTTTAAATTTTATTTATTTATTTATTTTAATTTTAATTTTTTATTTATATTATTTTTATTTATTTATTTATTTTCATTTTTTATTTATTTATTTGTTTGTTTGTTAGTTTGTTTTTTTGTTTTCATTTATTTATTTTTATTTGTTTATTTTTATTTATTAACTTTTATTTTTTATTTTTATTTATTTAGTTTTTGTATATATTTCTATTTATTTTTTCATTTATTAATTTATTTATTGATTCATATTTATTTTTCTATTTTTGTTTATTTATCTTTATTTATTTATTTATTTATTTACTTACTTACTTACTTACTTACTTACTTACTTACTTAGTTTTATTCTCTTATTTAGTTTTATTCTCTTATTTAGTTTTATTCTCTTATTTAATTTTATTCTCATATATTTAGTTTTATTCTCATATGTTTAGTTTTATTCTCATATATTTAGTTTTATTCTCATATATTAGTTTTATTCTCATATATTTAGTTTTATTCTCATATATATAGTTTTATTCTCATATATTTAGATTTATTCTCATATATTTATTTATTTACTTAATATTATTTATTTATTTATTTCTTTTATCTATTTTTATTGCTCTATTTATTTTTATTTATTTATTTATTTTTATTTATGCATTTATTTTTATTTATGTATGTTTATTTATTTATTTTTATTTATTTATAACTTTTAATTTTATTTTGTATTAATGTTTATTTACTTATTTATTTTTATTTATTTATTGTTATTTATTTATTATTTTTATTTATGTATTTTTATTTATATATTTATTTTTACTTATTTTTATTTATTTTTATTTATTTATTTGTTTTTATTTATATTTATATTTTTTTATTTTTATTTAATAATTTATTTTTATTTTTTTATTTTTTTATTTTAATTTTTTTTATTTATGTATTTTTATATATTTATTTACTTTTTTTATTTATCTAATTTTCATTTATTCATTTTTATTTATTTATTTATTTTTATTTATTGATTTTTTATTTATTTTATTTTTATTTTTATTACTATTTATTTATTTATTTTTACTTATTTATTTATTTTTAGTTACTTATTTTTTTATTTATTTATTTTTTATTTTTCAATTATTTATTTACTTTTATTTTTATTCTTATTTATTTATTTTTATTTATTTGTTTACTTTTAATTAATTTATTTATGTTTATTGATTTACTAATTTTTATTTATTTATTTATTGATTTATTTTTGTTTATTTATTTATTTTTTTACTTTTTTTATTTTATTTAATTTACTCGGTATTCATTATTTATTTTCATTTATTTATTTATTTTTACTTATTTATTTATGTATTTTTAATTATTTATTTATTGATATATTTTTATTTATTCATTTGTTTTTATTTATTTATTTATTTTCATTTATTTACCTGATGTTTATTATAAATTTATATTCATTTATTATTTATTTTATTTATTTATTTTTATTTGTCTCTTTACTTCTATGTCTTTGTTTATTTATTTTTATTTATTTTTTATTTATGTACCTTTTACTTATTTATTTATTTATTTATTTTTCTTATGTACTTTTATTTATTTATTTTTGTTTATTCCTTCTTATTTATGTATTTATTGATTTTTATTTATTTATTTATTTATTTATCTTTATTTATGTTTATTTATTTATTTAATCATTTATTTATTTATAGTTATTTTTATTTTTTATTTATTTCTATTTATTTCTTTATTTTTTATTTATTTTTATTTATTTATTTATTTTTATTTTTAATTTATTTTTATTTATTTATATAATTTTATTTATTTATTTTTATTCATTTTTATTTATTTAATTCATTTTTATTATTTATTTTTTATTGTTACTTATTCCTTTTTATTTATTTATTTAATATTTTATTCATTTTTTTTTCTGTTATCCTTTTTTCATATTTTTTTCATTTTTATTTATTTATTTTTATTAATTTAATTTTATTTATATATTTATTTATTTTAATTTATTTATAAAATTATTTTTATTTATTTATCTATTATTTTTTATTTATTAATTATTTATTTACTTATTTTTCTTTATTTTTATTAATTTATTGTTACTTATTTATTTATTTTTAGATATTTATTTTTATT
>JANJGK010005356.1:42500-45000 GCA_039081455.1 Macrobrachium rosenbergii
TAATATTTTATTTTTTTTATTTTTATATATTTATTTTTATTTATTTATTCATTTATTTTTATTTATTTATTTCTTTACTTTTATTTCTATTCATTTATTTATTCTTATTTTTATATATTATTTATTTATTTATTTATTTATTTATATTTATTTTTTCATTTTTATTTATCAATTTTATTTTTTTATTAATTTATTTTATTCATTTATTTTTATTTTTATTTCATTTATTTTTTTAATTGCTTATTTGTTTATTTGTTTTGTTTATTTATTTATTTTATTTATTTATTTTGTTTATTTACTGATTAATTTGTTTATTGATTTTCATTTATTAATTTATTTGTTTTTATTTATTAATTTATTTCTTTATGTTCTATTTTATTTTTATTTGTTTATTTTTATTTATTTATTTATTTATTATTTATTTGTTTATTTATTTATTTTATTTATTTTTTATTTATTTATTTATTAATTTTATTTATTTCTTATTTATTTATTTATCTATTTATTTATATATTAATTATTTATTTACTTATTTAATTACTTATTTTCATTTATTTATTTATTTATTTATTTATTTATTTATTTATTTATTTATTTATGTATTTTTATTTATAAATTTTTTTTACTTTTATTTTTTCTTTTTTCTTTTTATTATTTCTTTTTATTTATTTTTACTTATTTTTATTCATTTATTTTTATTTATTTATTTTTACTTATTTATTATTATTCATTCTTTTTATTTATTTTAATTTATTTATTTATTTGTATTTATGTATTTATTTTGTTTATTTATTTATTTTTATTTATTTATTTATTTATATATTTTTATTTGTTTATTTATTTACATTTATTTATTATTTATTTATTATTTTTTGTTTATTAATTAATGTATTTCTATTTATTTATTTTCATTTATTTATTATTATTTATTTATGTATATGTTTATTTATTTTTATTCATTTTTTATTATTTTTTATTTATTTGTTTTTATGTTAATTTATTTTTATTTTTATTTTTTAATTCTATTTTTATTTTCATTTGTTTTTATGTATTTTTATTTATTTATTAATATATTTCTTTATTTTTTATTTTATTTGTATTTGTTTATTTGTATTTATATAATAATTCTTATTTGTTTATTTATTTATTTTTTATTTAATCATTTATTTATTTTTATTTAATCTTTATTTATTTATTTATTTATTTACTTTTATTTATTTATTTTCATTTATTTATTTTCATTTATTTCTTTATTTTTTGTTTGTTTATTTTTATTTATTTATGTATTTTTATTTAGTTATTTTTAATTATTTATTTATTTTTATTTATTTAATTATTTTTATTTATTTCTTCTCATTTTTTTATTCTTATTTATTTTCATTTATTTATTTTTATGTATTTATTTATTTATTTTTATTTATTTATTTTTGTATACTTTCATTTATTTATTTTTTATTTATTTAAGTTTTTTATTTCTTTAAGTTTTTTATTTATTTATTTATTTATTTTTATTTATTTATTTATTTGTTTCACTTTATTTTTTAATTATTCATTTATTTTTATTTATTTATTTATTTATTTTTATTTATTTCTTCTCACTTTTTATTCTTATTTATTTTCATTTATTTATTTTTATGTATTTATTTATTTATTTATTTTTATTTATTTATTTTTGTTTACTTTCATTTATTTATTTTTTTTATTTATTTAAGTTTTTTATTTCTTTAAGTTTTTTTATTTATTTATTTATTTATTTTTATTTATTTATTTATTTGTTTTAATTTATTTTTTAATTATTCATTTATTTTTTTTATTCATTTTTTTATTTTTTATTTATTTATTTGATTATTTATTTATTTATTTTTATTTATTTTTATTTATTTTTTATTTAATCTTATTTATTCATTTTTATTTATATATTTATTTATTTATTTATTTTTTATTTATATTTATTAATTTTTTTTTTATTTATTTATATTTTATTTATATTTATTTATTTTTTATTTTATTTATTTTTATTTTATTTTTATTTAGTTATTTTATTTATTTTTATTTATTTAATTTGCTTTTTTATTTAATTATTTATTTATTTTTATTTGTTTTATTTATTTATTTTTGTTTATTCATTCATTTTTATTTTTTCATTTATTTATTTTTATTTATTTATTCATTTTTATTTTTCATTTATTTATTTTTATTTATTTATTTATTTATTTATTTAGTTTTATTTTTTATTTTTTATTATTATTTATTTATTTATTTTTAATTATTTTTATTTATTTCTCTTTATTTATTTATTTATTTTTTATTTATTTATTTATTTATTTATTTATTTATTTTTAATTAATTATTTATTATTTTAATTTTTTATTTAATTATTTTTATTTATTTTTATTTATTTACCTATTTATTTTCTACTTATTTATTTTTATTTATTTATCTATTTATTTTTATTTATTTATTTATATATTTTTATTTCTATTTATTTGTTTATTTATTT
>JANJGK010005357.1:0-7500 GCA_039081455.1 Macrobrachium rosenbergii
TTTAGTGGTATTTAGTGGTCATTAGAATTTTCTTATTAATGTATAGTTCACAAAATTCACAAGAATTATTCAGTCGAAAAGGTTCTGTAAAGAGAGAGAGA
This sequence comes from Macrobrachium rosenbergii, assembly GCA_039081455.1. NCBI lineage: Eukaryota > Metazoa > Arthropoda > Malacostraca > Decapoda > Palaemonidae > Macrobrachium > Macrobrachium rosenbergii. Next base: position 102 of record JANJGK010005357.1, read on the forward strand.
GAGAGAGAGAGAGAGAGAGAGAGAGAGAGAGAGAGAGAGAGAGAGAGAGAGTTCCTTACAACGGTCCATCCTACTTAGAAAGAAGGGTTATTTTAAGCAAGTAAAATGCTAAACTTGGCTTCCATAATAATTCGTAAAAGAACGAAACTGATTAACTGTTATTAGCAGCGAAGTTAAAGAAATAAACGACTGAAACTAAGTTAAACCGCTGAATGTAATATGATTACCAGTGCTAAACTCATCAGTTGTAAATACTAACTAACATTGGAAGAATATTCAAGTTTGTTTCCTAGCACATTGTGTTTGATTTGATTTAAAAGTACTACTAGTTTTCAATTTTAGAACTTGGTAAGAGCATAAAATGAATATTTGGATGAATGTCTCTAGAAATGTCTTGAATTATATGAATTAGGGTATACTGTTGTAGCCTCCCACACAGACCCGCCTAGACAGCTGATCTCATTACAAGCATCTCCTGACAAACTCACCAAGCACGCGCACACACACATACACGAAACGGCAAACAGATATGTCAATATCAATGTTAAGTTAAATGTATCATTCTTAATACAAGCATTACAATGTCAGCATTCCGGCTGTAAGTACCATAACTTCATTGGCGTCTTGTACATCTTTCATCCTCCAAGAAACATTTTGACTCTGACACTGTTCCGTTCGCCACTTGTCGGGAACTACATTTCCGCTCGCAGGAGCTATTGGCCTGTCGGTTGTTGTTTGAATAAATTAGCAAGTTTTGAAGGCTGCCCCTTACTCGCACACGCCTCCTCCATGAAAAATTAACAGAATTATCCAACCGGATCATTCGCTAACTTACCAGAGGCTGGTGAAGAGTGATATGATGTACCTCATCACATAAAAATCATAATTTTTTGTACATTCTCTAAAGCAAAAGTGCGTCAGTAATCTGCAAATGGGGTTGGTATGTCATTTTTGATCTTATCTTGTGCCCAGTCTATTTGTCTCTACCTAAGAGTAAATATTAAAACACGAATAGGATTCTTGACTGCAACTCAACAAAGGTTAAAGCTGCAATGATTAATCAACGATGATTTATAGCTCTTAGAAAACAAGCACAGTGAGATATGCCTATGACGTAAGAAAATTTGTTTCAGTGAAGCGAGAGAGAGAGAGAGAGAGAGAGAGAGAGAGAGAGAGAGAGAGAGAGAGAGAGAGAGAGAGAGAGAGAGAAAGTAGATTTATGCAGTGTTAAAAGGAAGATGTTACGCAGTGATCATTTATACATGGTGGAAAATACTTGGTGAATATCTTTTATAGAGAGAGAGAGAGAGAGAGAGAGAGAGAGAGAGAGAGAGAGAGAGAGAGAGAGAGAGAGAGAGAGAAGTAGATTTATGCAGTATTAAAAGGAAGATTTTACGCAGTGATCATTTATATGTGGTGGAAAATACTTGGTGAATATCTTTCAGAGAGAGAGAGAGAGAGAGAGAGAGAGAGAGAGAGAGAGAGAGAGAGAGAGAGAGAGAGAGAGAGAAGTAGATTTATGCAGTATTAAAAGAAAGATGTTACGCAGTGATCATTTATATACGGTGGAAAATACTTGGTGAATATCTTTTAGAGAGAGAGAGAGAGAGAGAGAGAGAGAGAGAGAGAGAGAGAGAGAGAGAGAGAGAGAGAGAGAGAGAGGGTAGACTAATTGAGGTATGCATTACTAATTCAACGTGGTAATGAAAGGTTTCACCCATCGGGTTTACGTGATGAAGCATATGAGTATAATTCAAATAAAAAGATTATAACACCTAACACTAAATATTTTTTTTTACTTTTCATTTAAAGTATGCATCAGTAAGAGAAGAATGTTAATAATGACATACATGAATAAACAAAGAAACTGCGTATTTCACACGTACGCCCATACGCAGAAACGCACGTATATGAAAACACAGAAACATTCGCTCATTCATCCTTCGAATGGTAGACTCAGAAGGTCGGTTTTTAACAAGTGCTGTTCTGGGCGAAAAGTTCCTAACCCTATCCACTGATGCCCCAGTGGGTATCTGTCAGTGACATTTCTGGAGATCATGTAAGTAACGATCACGTTTATCATTACTAACCAATGCTGTACATATAATTATGTGCTCAAAAAAATTCACACCCGCATCGCTGGTACGTGATTAAACAACGCGAAAGAACGTGGTGAGAATCTTCTGTTATTTTCCTAAGGTTTTTGCTTTTATATATATATATATATATATATATATATATATATATATATATATATATATATATATATATATATATATATATATATATATGTATAACTGAATCACGAAAATATGGAACGTGATCAATATATGAATAAAGATAAACTGCTAAGTAAAGGACGTAAGTGTCGAAAGGCCTCGCAGCACTCCAGTGTTTCCGTTTCCTTCGTGGATTTTATCTTTATATACTATATATATATATATATATATATAATATATATATATATATATATATATATATATATATATATATATATATATATATATATATATATATATATATATATATATATATATATAATTGAAATGACAAACACCCAAAAGATGAAACGAAAAAACGAAGACGATCCTCCGAAATGATTAACGAACAAAACTAAAAAGACGAACTGGAACGTATAGGGTAAGAAAGAAACAAAAACAAAAAAAATAGAGAATAAAAAAAAAAAAAAAGAGAATCTCGATCGTCTTTTTCTCAGTCACATTCTGGTGCGTTGTAATGTAGTTCTCAAGTTCCATAATGTGGTGGCCATCCATGTTCCAGGGGAAGGAAAATGGCAAAGCCTTGTCCACCGCGACCAATAGTCTGGCAAGAAGTTTAAAAAGAACTTGTCCACCACCACGGCAGGGGCAGCAGCGGTGCCAACATCGCCTCCTAGTGCTGCTGCGAGAACTCTCGGCCGCTTGGGGAGACTCGGGCTGGAGGAGAGCTGGACTCCCATTTCCCCGTCGCATTATGAAGCGCTGCTCGCCTCATATTGCCTTGGAAGCCTCTGTGCCCCCTTCGCAGGGGGTTATGGCTCTGCCTTTCGTTGCTTGTTCTTCTTTCGCTTTTTTGTATCTATATATTTCGCGGCGTGGATGTTTCTTTCTGTGATGTTTTGGATTGTCTTTGATGCGATCAGTAACATTGTCAGAGAGGTTTTTGTTGGTGAATCGTAAAACTGTCACATAAGTGGATACTCTTGATTAGAGATCATTAGTTATGATGGGGTTTTAAATCAGGAATCGTTCTCGCCAAGGAGGTGAATATATACTGCATATATATATATATATATATATATATATATATATATATATACTATATATATATATATATATATATACATACAAACATATAAATAATATATACACACACATATAAATAAATATATATATATATATATATATATATATATATATATATATATATATATATATATATATTATATATATATATATATATATATATATATATATATATATATATATATATATATATATATATATATATATATATATATATATGTATGCTTCTCGAAATGACAAGAAGTACTGGAATTTGTCGAAACACTGCCAGAAAGTTATAGCCGCATGCCTCATGAGCAACCACCCAATGAAAATTAGAGTAAGACCTCACCCAAAATCATTTATACATATTCATTTACTTTAAGGACACTACATTACGTGCGACGCTAAACTTATACCAAAACCTTTCATGTTATTTCAACACTTGCAGTTTTTTGTATCTTCTTTTTATTCTGTAATTCCTCTTTGTATTTATGACATAACCACACACACACACACTCACACACACACACACACACATATATATATATATATATATATAATATATATATATATATATTTATATATATATATATATATATATATATATATATATATATATATATATATATATATCGGGTGTGGTCTTGCTCTAATATCCTAATTCCTATTGAGTGTTTATGCACATGTGGCATACACAGTTCTTTGCAACACCTCTAAATTTTTAATACTTCTTGTTTCTTTTCAAGGCTGAAGTTTTGAAGAGATAAAGAAACCTGGTACTCCCCTGCTTCGTTTCATTTTTAAAATGACAAATGTTTCAGCTATGTCAGACAAGATAAGCAAAAGAACTACAATAAAAAAAAATTATGTGAACACAAATACATTTTAATAAAGAACAAGAATCTAAAATGAAAACTACCACAAATTCACAGGTCCCAAAAAGTGAAGAGTTACAAATTAACAGACCACCATCCCCCCTCCTCCCCCCCAAACCCTATCCAGTGCAACAAGTAATAGTGCTGTTATTCAGAACACGATTAACACTCTTTCCAAAACAGGAATATGATATCAGCTCCTCCAATCCTTCTCTTGTAGGATTCAGTTTGTACCGAATTTCTATTAAGAAAATACTTCATCTTTCTGACTTAGAATTAAAACGTTTATCTGCATCGATTCTAGTATTGCATTCTGATACGTCTTTTGTATCATTGTCTGAAGTATGTAATCTGGAACCTTTCATCGGATTACAGAAAAAGAAACATTCTGTTTCATATTATTTATTTTTGAAAGGGATTTAAGTTTGAAGCTGCCCAATACCGGTAGCTATAATTTAATACTTATGAGAATTGCTTTTAATAATTTTATCATCCTGCTACAGAGAATAAAACGAAATATTTTAAAACCTAGTTATTAACACATAAGTAAGAATATATAAATTTGAATATTATTCATATTTTAGAAGGATTTTTCGTTGACAACACGATATGCCAAGTATTCTATCTACATATAAGGCTAAGCGACCTGGAAAAAATAATAAATTGAAGAGTTTGTTTTTTCACTTTAAAGTCTTCATGAATTCCAATAAATAGAATAATATCTTTCATTAATTTAAAGAAATTAAATTTTTGTTACCCGGTACTTTTGAAGTGTATACAACAGTAACAATGCTTCATATACGAAGAACGTATTATAATTAAGGCTTTTGCAGAATACATCTTTGATAACAAAAAAAATAGAAATCAGAAGTGCTGAAAAATCACTGTCATTACGGAAGATAAATATTACTCATTGCTGAATTTGATCAGAATCAGGTCAAGAAGGACAGGTGACGAAACGAGGCAACACAGCACTACAGAACATGGATAAATGACGACATCGAAAAACGTGATAGATACTTATAACTTCCTGTTATTTATAAATTTAGTTACAGGTCCGTGTCCCTTTCCAGAAGTAGTTATTAAGTATTCAGCATAACAACTTGAATTTTAAAATGAAACCGTTCCGAAGCTGAGAAAAATTGAATTATAAAGGCTACTTGATATAATATCAAATACACTTCTCTCAACCTGCTGTGACTATTTAACAGTTCATTCATTCTCTCAAACATTCCCTGCGGGAACATGACTTCTCACTCATCTACGAGGAAGATAAAAAAAATTGAAAAACAGTTTTGCGGTATAACACCGATAGGAGTTTAATTCTTTGACCAACAGTTTAGCTTAAACTTAAAAGAGAAATCTAAGGCAGTTGCAAAGCTAAAACTGTTTTTGCCCTAAAACCCTTACACATTTGATAATACATAAAAACACAATTCTTTGCTCATAGTCTCATACGGTGTAGCAATATCATGTGAAATTCGAGTGACGTGTGAAGGTAATCTTCTTTATTTCGGAATATTAGGTTCCCGAAAGGATTTCCTTCGTTAGTCTCTATTTCTTCGGTAAAATAGAAAACTTCCTTTATTAAGGGTCCTGCTTTCATTTCGAGAGAAAGTAATTGCTTCCAGATGTAGAATGATATGATATATATATATATATATATATATATATATATATATATATATATATATATATTATATATATATATATATATATATATTTATATATATATATATATAAATATATATATATATATATATATATATATATATATATATATATATTTATTTATTTATATTTATATAAATGTGAATGTAACTAAACTTGTAAACTTGTATGTATGTGAACTTGTGTTCTATAGAAATCTGAACCACTTGAACAATCTAGACAAAAGTTTGCATTTGGCCCTCATGTAACCCAAGGAAGCGCTGGGTGGTCAGGTAGTATAGATACACACACACATATATATTTATATATATATACATGTAAACACATCTACATACATACACGCACGTACACACACACATATATATATATATACATATATATATATATATATATATATATATATATATATATATATATATATAAATTATATATGTAAATTTCTGACCCACATCAGGATCGAACCCAGGTCTTTCAATTGAAAGACCTGGGTTCGATCCTGATGTGAGTCAGAAATTTATTTCTGTTCCACACGTGATTGTGTGTTGATTATTTCTATATATATATATATATATATATATATATATATATATATATATATATATATATATATATACATACTTGAGGGATTATTTCTTTCAATTCATTAATCTGAAGCTCGAGTGTCCGGAATGTACTTACATCTATCATCAACGACCTTTCTTGCCATCATATTACACATCTGTGAGTTGACATTTTGCAGTATTTTAAATTATCTTGCGTAACAGGAATGATATAACGAATTCAGTTTTATAAATCTGAACTATTTCTTTACTGAACGATGATCGACAGCAAAGATATTTTCGATAAAAAAATCGCTTTCGTTGCGCTAAGAGAATAATTAAATTTTCACTTTTGTAGGTAAATAACAGATAAAGCCAGTTTTCTTATTTCTCTCGTAGTAAAGTGGTTAATGGAGAGAGAGTGAGAGAGAGAGAGAGAGAGAGAGAGAGAGAGAGAGAGAGAGAGAGAGATAGAGAGAGAGAGAGAGAGTAATGATTCTTCATTTGTAAAGAGAATGTTAGAGATTGGAAAATTGCTATATTAAAAGTCAATTGCACAAAAAAGATGTTTTAAATATAGAAAAAAAACTCCTGTATGATACTCATGAACCTTTAAGAGTTTTTAATTTATTCTTGCGAGTAAATTATATTTTGACAATATTACGTAAGCTGTAGTAAATCTTTTGTTTGACCTAACGACAAAACTTGGGTGTTTTTTGTTTACTAACAGAGACTTACTGGATCCATATATAAAACTGAATAATTTTGTAACAACTAAAAACCTTTTTTAAATTTATAAACTCTAATAGCTGGTTATTACAAATTTAAATCGAGTTTTTGTTGCTTAGTTGTGAGAAATTTATGGACATTATTATCAGCGAAGAATAACTATTTTTATAAATTTTAATGCGTATAAAATCGCCTGATTTCTGAGTATTTGATTTTATTTTCATTAAAAGCATATAACTGTAATTTCTACTTGGATTTTGTAGTGATATGTAATTATCTATTAACACTGGTTTTCCCC
>JANJGK010005357.1:12500-15000 GCA_039081455.1 Macrobrachium rosenbergii
GTTCCTTTGTTTATTTGTCTGTTTGTTCCAAGTGAATGTCTACACCAATGAACCAGTCAGTATGAATTTTGGCACAGAGGTTAAGCTAACATAGGGTTTGAACATAGGCTAATTAGATCTTCTTAAAAACATATAACACCCCCTAAAAAGTTATTACTTCTAACCCCCCAGGAAGTAACTTTCCTATTTTTAGTCTAATTTGTTTCAGATTTGAAATGTAGGCTATTGGTGCTAAACTGCATTACTTCAAAGTAGTTATCAAGCCGTTCGGGGCCCTAGGGGGGGACCCCCTTAAGTCCAAGTTCAGCCCTGATAGGGGACGGGGGTGTTGGGAAGGGGGTGACATATAAAACTAACCGAAAATGACAGACATTAGTGTCTAATCCATAGTTTTTGAGGTCGCTGAGGTTAATAGTGACACTCTCAATGCCTTTCAAGTCCAAGTTCAGCCCTGATAGGAAGGGGTGGGGGGTAAGAAGGGGTTGGGGAGGTGGTGACATGTAAATATAACTAAAACGACAGATACTAGTTTTCGAGGCCCGGGGGGGAATAGTGACACTCCTGATGCCCTTTAAGCCCAAGTTTAGTCCCGATAGGAAGGGGTTGGGAAGAGGTGGGAAGTTAGCGATATGTAAAAATAACCGAAAACTACAGGTATTAGTGTCTAATCCACAGTTTTTGAGGTTGCTGAGATGAATAATGAAACTCCCGATGCTCTTTAAGTCTAAGTTCAGCCCTGATAGGGGGGTGAGATGGGATGAAAAATAAAATGTCAAAAATGACTTAGATTAAAGTCTAATCCATAGTTTTCGAGGTCTATGAGATGAATAGTGACACTACCGGTGACCTTTAAGTCCAAGTTCAGCCCCCATGGAAAAGAAGAGCGAGAAGGGGTGAAAAATAAAATGTCAAAAACGACAGCTATTCTAATCAATAGTTTATTATTTGCAAATATTTTTTTTATCATTTATTAATGTTGCTTTACTGAAGTCCACCAGCTACAAAGGCTTTAATAGGGCTGAAACCTTAATTATCACGAGAATAAATTTTGGGTTTCCAACACTAATTCTTTGTCCACCATGCAATATGTCAAAGAGATAGATGTCCTAATTTGTCCATATCATTAATGTTGATATATTGGTCTACTTCAACATGAAGTTATTTAACACAGTGGAAAACAGTTCTCGCGAGACTCAATTTTTGGTTCATACCGAAGGCCTTAAATTAGATCCACGAAAGCAGTTGGTTGCAGAAGACAAATCGAATTCAATCCCTGTTTAATGCCCTGATTTTTTCCCCCTCCTCCACGTTAATGAGTTCAAATCATTAGAGGATATCATCTGTATTGTTGACAATCAAATTAGGTTATGTCATCAGTGTTAATGCCGGTTCCAATGGCGTCATTCATTTGAACGTTATATCTCTCTCAATGGACATAATCATTTATCATCCGCAGTGATCGGTTTACTTACAGTTATATTCAGAATGAGGTTTATTTTAATGACAGTACCGTCATACTGTATTTTGTTTTTTTTTTTTGAGAAAAAGTTTTTTTTGAGAAAAAAAAAAACTTTTTTCATATTTATTGATCATAAAGTTTTGTTTACTAGCAATGTTGTTATTTCTTGTTCTGCTAATTTTAGAATCATTATTGTATGAAAGATAATACCAGCCTCTCTATTCTGATAAGAAAGGTTAAATTAAAAATCTTCATAATGTCGTGAAAAGTATGCATCACCTGTTTCAAAAGAGGAGGTAGAGAGGGCAAGTCCCGGATGAAGACTTTATGTACCGTCCTGAAGCTCGGATCAGTGTACCTCGATTTTTTTTTTTACTTATGCAGAGACTAGCGCAGGGGGAGGCTAGCCCGGGCTGGAAGGCGGGAATCTAAGAGTAGAGTTTTTATTTTCCTAATTTACTGTTTTTACTAAAAGGAAAACATATATAATAACATATATAATATACAAAATCTATTTTATTAGGTAGGTCTCCATAACGTATTCTTTTTCCTAACTCAGTCTCTAGATGTCATGTGGTTTCTGCGACTACACAAATCTATCAGCGATATAAAAAAAAATTAGGAAATACGTTTCTTCTACTCGGTTCGTCAAGACGTCTGATGTCCATTTCAAAATCTCGTCTATGTATAAATAAGACATACTGTAATATGGGGGTAAAGAACCATGTACTTATACCTGAAACTTTTTTTTTGTTTATGTTTATGTTTACATAACGTATATCTTTGTATTTGTTGATTTGTTTGTTAGCTACCACTTACTTGTTGTTTCGCCCTCTTTATGTTTCCACGCTACAGTTTTGTTTTTGTTTTTTAAAGGCCTTTGATCTGTTTTTTACCACTAAAACCGCACACATTTTCAGTCGGATTTACAAAGGGACGATTTTAAGCAGTGTTATGGATCTTATAATAGTCGAACTGAATAGTCAACAGAAGCTTTACAAGATAAAATACTAGATTCTACGGCTCTTTCCTAGATAGTGA
>JANJGK010005357.1:20000-27500 GCA_039081455.1 Macrobrachium rosenbergii
AAATGCTAAAGATTGAAGGGATAGAGATTAGAGAGATAATATCGAACACTTTTGAGAGGGAGTAACGCAGAATCAAGGCTTAACTGCCAATGGCAAGCCATTCCTGACGGTTTTAGACGGAAAAATGATGAGATGAGGAAAAATTCGGGAAAACTTGAGTATTTTGCTTATGAGGAGGGCCGTGGGACAATCAATCTCATCTATGAAATTGGTGCTTGGAAACTTATATTTAGCATTAGGCGTTCGTTGTGACGCTGGTAAAGTCATGGGGAACAGTTCAAGAAGCTCTTTTGCGCCATTAATTCATACACCTCAGTCTTCGTTAACGATGCTGGAATATCACTTTATCAGATGCAAATTCATAATTCTCTGCCTGGCCTGGCTTTCTGCATACCTTTTCGTTATTGGTTATTCTCTCTTTTGTTTCACATTGCCATCATTATTTGGGAGACAGAAATGATTACAACGTAAAACCAAAGAGAGATAAAGTAATAATGAGTGGCATTGAAAACAAAATAACCATATTTAGAATCGGAGGCAGAGAATTCTGAATTTGCTTTCTAACAGAAGTAAAGCTATTCCATTTGTCTTGCTCTCGCTCTCTCTTCCAATCACATTTGTGCTTGCTTACCTATTGTTTGCACGCAAATGATGAGGGCATAAAAGAGAGAGAGAGAGAGAGAGAGAGAGAGAGAGAGAGAGAGAGAGAGAGAGAGAGAGACTTCTTCCTCAGCCCATAACAAAATGGCAACGTCTGGAAACAAATGTACTCTCGACGAAAATAATGTGTTACGGAACAAGTTCCCAAACTTGATAGTAGATCTGGTGGAACCACTGTTAGCCAGGAATAGCACTATTCTAAGCCGTGCTATTTCTCGCTAACAAAGATACCATCAGATCCGTTGTCGTCAAGTTTTGGAATTTGTTCCGTAACATATTATTTTCCTCGTGAGAAAAACTGTTTCCTGATGCAGCCATTATCTTCTTATGGGGTTAGGAAATCTCTCTCTCTCTCTCTCTCTCTCTCTCTCTCTCTCTCTCTCTCTCTCTCTCTCTCTCTCTCTCACACACCTTTGTATTTGTTTCATACGCCCACTATACCGTTTGTGCCCTTATCATTGGCTTGCAAATGGCAGGTAAGCAGTTGCAGAGAAAGAACAGATAAACCACATTGCGCATAAAACCAAATGTTCACAGATGCATTCATCAATAAATTAGTAACTATGGAAGCAGACGGAGGAAGACCAGTAGGAAGTTCCAGAAAATCACTGAGAGGTGTTGGCAGCGTCCCTTCGGCCCCTAGTTGCGTAACTTTGTAGCCCCTGAACTTACAGCCATTCCCGCTTCCGTCCTTCAAACTTGGTGTCTACCCTGTCAAAGTATTGCTTTATAGTGCAACTTTTGGGCTTTCTCCCAGTTCCAGCTTGAGATCCTGGTACTCTTTCTCATTTATTTTCTAGACGTCTTTCTCTTATTATTCAGCCACGCCAGCTTCCTCTTCTCACTGTCTAAAGGAAATGAACCTCCGAAAGCGCCCGCAGTGTTTGGCTTGACCGCCTAAATTTCATACATCAAGGTATGGGTTGTAAAAATCAAGTTTCCTCCGCAGCTTAATATAACCTTCGAACTGTTGTAGGTATTGTTTCGACACAAATCATCGTCCAGCATTAATTCGGAGAGAGAGAGAGAGAGAGAGAGAGAGAGAGAGAGAGAGAGAGAGATTGAGAACAAATTTTTCATCGTGAGAAACTAGTTTCTTGGACAACCCCTCGAATCCTTTTAGAGGTTAATTGATTGATTGATACCCGTACACAGGCGTTGCAAGGACAATGATCATGGGCGACGCTCTTAGCTGCGAGAGACAGAGTGAGAGACGGGGTGCGAGAGACAGAGTGCGAGAGACAGAGTGAGAGAGACAGAGTGAGAGACGGGGTGGTTAGGCTGCGGCAAGGCTGAGGGTTGTCAGGGTAACCAACAGCGGCAGTTTAGCTGATTTGTATCGGAGATGCATTAATTGACGGAGTCCCTTAAATAGATGGCTTGTAGATTACGTTGGGGATAGGACACTGTCAAGAGAACTGGCGGAGTCTCTCTCACCAGAATTAATGCCGAAAGGCCTGCTCGGATGATAATGAGCCTACATTATTAAATTGTTGATCCGGGTAAACCAATTTCCCGGCATATGCTCGAAGATACCGTTTGCTTCATTTGTTTTCATTTGTTTGTATTTGCTGATTCAGTTTAGTAAGTTTAATGCAATTGTTCTTAGGTACAGCCTACGTGTGTTAGGCTTCATTTAATATCAGTTGCTATTATAATTAATTAAGGTAGATATTGATTTTTTTCTCTAAGTCCTAAATCAAGCTTAAATGATACGAATTCCCTTTTTTTCCATGAGTGTCGATAAACTACACAGTCGTGCTGTTGCAACAAGGTAAGTCAAAATCCACCTCCCATTGACACGTAGCAATATATATATATATATATATATATATATATATATATATATATATATATATATATATATATATATATATATATATATATATATATATATATATATATATATATATATGTGTGTGTGTGTGTGTGTGTGTGTGTGTGCATGTATATATTTACATGCAATCTAAACCAATTATGCTGCAAGAGTATCGTCATTTATAAGAGCTTGTACCTTGTGTGAAAATTTTGTACATCTGGTGTGATGCAAGTTTATGAAAATCTCCATAACAACAGATCTAAATAACTTCTCTTGTAAATATATTTCTTTCTGTATAATGACTTGGATTAAATGTAACTGAACAACATAGTATTATGTCTAATAAACCAGTTGCCAGTAATTGAATTATTCCATTTATTTATGTGGAAATTTTTTGGGGAATAATTACATTCGTCAATTTCTTTAATTAACTCTTCTTGACGCCGACAACTTATATTAATTATAAATCAGGGATATTTAAGCTGATTATATATTTCACGCAACTGAAGTCACTTTTCCTATACAGATACTTTTATATACGAGAATTTGTTTGCATGTTTCTTTTCAGTAATAATAAATTCCCCGAGAACCACTTTCCCGCATGAGAACGATTATTTATTAAAATGTAATCGTCTCATGCATTGTATTTTTAATGAACGACCTCAACATTTTCTTGGGAGAAAGTATGTAGTTATAACTTTGTGTATGTGAATAAGTACGGTAACAAGAGTGCACGGCGTTTGTTGAATATTTTATAAAAATAAATAATAGAGACAAAGATACACCCTTCAAAAGCTACCAATAATTTGCATTCAGTTCCATTAAGTATATTCTTTTCCTCTTTTATGTTCGTTGTTTGATTTTATTCGTGGTGAGGAGAAAGTAATCTCTCTTGAGAAGTATTTTTCGTTTGTTCTACTTCCTTTCAGCGTCGGTAGAAAAGAATAATTAATAAACATCCATTTACTGCACGTTTGCATCTTTCACCGCCCTGTCTTTACCGCCCTGCTGAACCAGTAGCAGAAGCAGTAGTAAGAGCAGTGAAATTCCTCTGCAACAATAATAGCAGCAACAGTAGCAGTGGTCATAGCAGCGTAATGCTAAACCACCTCTAGTAATGACGACAACACGAAGCTGAGATAAAAATAGCAGGAATATGAGTAATAGCAGCAGAGAGCAGTCACGGCATGAACGAAAGCATCAACAACGGCAGTGATCAGAATTAGCAACAGCATAACAGCATAACAGCATAACAGTATAACAGCAGCAGCAGCATCCAAAGCAGTCGCAACAACAGCACCCACAGCAACAGACAACATCTTGGCTCGGTAAGCCAATAGCAATTAGCTGGTTTGCATTGGCGATGCATTAATTGATTAGGTCGCTTATGGGGTGATTCGGGGATTACACTGGGATTCGGAAACTGTCAGAGGAACCAATGGAGCCTCGTAAGGATTGATGGCGAGGCTCAGAGCTATGTAGTCGAGGAAGAGGCCACAAGAGACGAGGCATCTCAACTCCCTTCGACTCACTCGTGTCTCTGTAGTTACCGAGGGCAATTTGCTCTCACCTTCCTTTGAAAATCAAAATTTATTTATGAACTATCGTGGATCTGGTTTGAATTGGGATGAGAAAGAGTTTGTGAACATCTAAAAATTTTAATTTAGAATGGAATGTGTGTGAAGTCGCTGGCTAACTATGCCACATCAAGAGCAAGGCAGTTGATAACTAAGAAAAAGTTTATGAACTTCTAAAAATTTTAATTTGGAATGAAATGTATGTGAAGTCGCTGGCTAACTTCGCAACATCAAGAGCAAGACAGTTGATAACTTTTAGAGTGTACTTTGCGTTTTCATTTTATTTAATCTTCGCGCATTACTGTCTTTCCTCGATAATAATCCTCTTCCGTCCCTTCGCTAAAATTGTCCTTGAATTCTGAATCCGTCATTCTGCGGAAAACAACAAATGTGTGTTTCTGGGATCCTAGACGTTATCTTATTTTAGGAAGCCGTTGCGTAACTTTGATATTAATTCTTAATAATTCCTCGGCGAAAGCAATACCCTCAGCAAATCCCCAGACGAACTAGTCATGAATACCTGAGTTCAAAGGGGGTTGCGCCAGAGATCTCTTTGCTGAATTCTGCGGCGACGATAAAACCAAAGCTCGAAATCTTATTCATCTTTCCATGAGGGGATTTATTTAATCCGCTTCCAAGACGCTTAGCATCTGCTTTGATTAACGTGATGAAAGTATATTGCAATGAACGCGTTTCCAATAAATCTTTATCGCTAGACGAGACTAATTCTTATTAATCGCCAGCTCTTCTTTCAAGGCCTGTGAAACCAGGAATAATTACCGAATGAGGAAATGAAATGTCTTTCAATGTGTTGTTCTGGTCAAGTGTTCCGTTGCGTCTATGAACACTTATCCGTTAAAGTGAAGATATTCGCCGAAGCTAAAGACCACTTGACCTATGATATTTACGATGAAGTGGCCTGGGTCTCCTGGAAAAATTGTAATCAGATGATTAATTAGTAAAAGAAAAAGAAATAAGTAAATTAACTGTATATTTAATTTTCTTATCCTTTAAAGAGGATATTTGCTTAATATGACCTTCCGCTCTTTGGAGTTATTTTATTCTGTTGATATCATATTAGTTATTATCCTTTAAAGACATGAGCGCGCTGTTACCACGCGAGATCCACTGGATTCCGTCGATCGTAGGAGAACATTGGTTCTGGTCAGTAAGAAACAGACACGTTTCTGGAACATTCATGGGGCAGGACATGGGGCTAGCAACCTCATTCAATAAATATTTGCGTATGTATGTAATTGTATACACACACATATATCTATAACTATATCTATCAATCTATCTATACATATATATATATATATATATATATAAATATATATATATATATATATATATATATATATATATATATATATATATATATATATATATATATATATATATATATAAATATATATATATATATATATATATATATATATATATATATATATATAAATATATATATATATATATATATATATATATATATATATATATATATATATATATATATATATATATATATATATATATATATATATATATATATATATATGTGTGTGTGTGTGTATGTGTGTGTTGCCAGTAAGGCTTACCAAAATGTACACAACATTCTAACATATTTTTTTTACCTAAGTTTTCAAAGATTCTACAGAAACGGGAATGGCCTCTTTAATTTTTTTTTTTCGAAATGGCAACGTATTTGAATTTTAACTGAATTTTAAGGACCACAGTCGAAAGCTCTTCACCGCATTTAACGAAGTGCTGTCCCCACTACACGTGTATTGGGTGCAGATGGGGCCCTACGTCGTTAGAAAGGTCCTCCAATAATTTCCATACGCGTTTGTACCTCGTATTAGATATTCGGAAGGCATCAGTGTTCTCACGCTGAATCATTGCTATGGTAAATTGTACAGTGTTCATTAGACTTCTGGATAAAGAAACGAAGTGACTTCAGCATAAACATTCAAAAGAAAAAGTTTACCGCTGGGGATAGGGAAATTTTAAAAACTCAGACGTCATCCATTTTGATGTTTTTACCAAGTTGTTGCTCTTATGGTTTCTAATTTTGAATTTCTGATTTGCTATTTCATTTTCAAAATTCTTTGTTATTATGATATGAATTTCAAACCGTAAAGCTTTTCAGATTTTCATATTGAAAACTTTATCCATTATTGCCACACATAACTTCATTATCTTGAAAAGTAAACGTATCAAAATATATTTCTAAAAATTGATATATTTAAAGCTAAATTAAGGGGAGTAAGCGTTTATCTAGAGGGAAATTGCTCATTTTATGACGGGACTGCGTAGTCAGTTAACTTTATAGTTACGATAACTCCTATACCTTAGTCAATATGAATTAAAGAAAATACTGTGATAATAATAATAAAAACATTATCGAAGCGAGGCAGGATGAGCAAAACGAGAAAAATTTCCTATTTTCAAGATAGCAGAGATAAGAAAGGACACATGTTCCTGTAGAACATACTTGAAAATCACTGGAGGGGTGGGTAGAGCTCTCGGCTAGCACTCTGTTGGGCCAGCGTTCGACTCTCCGACCGGCCCATGAAGAATTGGAGGAATTTATTTCTCGTGATAGAAATTCATTTCTCGTCATAATGTGGTTCGGATTCCACAATAAGCTTGTAGGTCCCGTTGCTAGGTAACCAGTTGGTTCTTAGCCACGTGAAATAAATCTAATCCTTCGGGCCAGCCCTAGGAGAGCTGTTAATCAGCTCAGTGGTCTGGTTAAACTAAGATATAGTTAACTTAACTTGAAAATCATTGGACAGTGGATGCAAATTTTGCAAAGTTAGATAATATACAGGACAGAAACATCAGTGAACTAAGTTATAAAAAAAGATTTTTTTTTGAGAATTTAAATAGCAGTCAAGGAACGTATTAGCTCGATCCATTTATTTTAAAAGAAATGTATTAAATGCACTGATGTTAACGAAGGCATTTTACTTGGTCCAAGAGAAAAAGTGTACGTCCCCCCGGATGGGTAAACAAGATTTGTAAATACCGTACTGACCTCAGGCACTAATGAGATTCCTGTTCCGCCCTCTATTTTTTTTTTTCAAAGTGGCTGTAATGTCATTTGTAATTTCATTCTGGTATATATAAATAAATGAATATATATATGTATATATATATATATTATGTATGTATGTATGTATGTATGTATGTATGTATGTATGTATGTATGTATGTATGTATGTATGTATGTATGTATATATATGTGTGTGTATGTATATATATACACTGCCATAATATATCAGTGTATATCAGCCATCTTGAAGATTTTTTAAATACTAAACCAGTCAAGATATATAAGAAGTGTTTCAATTTTCCTTTGGTAGTTGGCGCAAACATACATATAAATACATACATGCATACATATGTATACGTACACACACAAACACATACACACACACA
>JANJGK010005357.1:32500-35000 GCA_039081455.1 Macrobrachium rosenbergii
ATCAAAGCAACACCAATCATTAGAAGACTTCTTTCCCGCGGCACGGAACCTAGTCAGTGCCTAGGCCTTACTGGAAACGATTAAAGGTAATTTAGAATATCCTTTTATTCCACTCTTGTACTTTTCTATGTTTGGATTTATAATGTTCAGAATTGCAATTTGGAACAATGCGTTATGTGAAGATATGAGGGGTGAAAGGACAATAATTGTTCATTAGGCTTAACAGGAAGAAAAAATAATTTTTCAATTGAAATGATATTTATGATATCATCTATATTACATGATACTGTCGTTATATAATCTGCGATAGCATCGTGTGGCGTTTGTGTCTCTTTTGCTCGGAGGAGCTTTGCCGCCATTATATTTATCATTATCACGCAGGTCTATTTCTGGATGCCCTCATATTAGTCTTCATTATACAGTTGTCCTATTAACCCTTTCCAACCCTTCTCTGAGCCCAGCCAGGTAGCTTTGCAGGTCCAGGGGGGTTAATGACAGTGGCTGCATAAACATTCATAAAAAAACAAGTATAACTTCTCTCGCTCTCATCTTTTTCATATGAATAGTATATGGCTGAAAAGCTGATAAATCACTCATTTTTCAAACACTGATTATCAGGCAAGTCTTTCCTTAATGAAATCTTTAAAAAATTAAGTGGAAGAAAAATTTATCAATGTGAATATTTCTACCACACAGATTCAGCAAAATTCTTCTTGTTTATTGTTTTAAATGACATTTTTTTTCAAGGAGGCATTATGAATGTCGTTGCTAAATATAATAAAATTTCTTTTAAAACTAGCGTAAGGAAATACAATTTTCTTTGTGTGATTTTAACTCACTATACTAGGTGGAGATTTCAAAGATTTTAGATTATGGCTCATATGATGTCGATTCTTACAACTACCAGTATATTACTCAGCTACATTTCCACATTATTATGCTTAGTCTTATTCATAATAGTTTAAAATGTACTATCGGTAATCCATGGAATACATCTAGTTTAATAAAAATTTTTGGTAATTAACCACTTGAAATTCAGGAACACCCGAGAGACGGGAAATTAATAAAATGCTGTGGAAAAGTAGTTTAAAGAAATGTTGAATTTATAATAACTTCAAAATTCTGAATTTTTTTAAAACCAAACATTTGAGAACACGGTCTGACATGAACATAAAGAGAAATTGCGTCCAGTAAAAATCAAGAATATATGAAAAACGAAAAAATAAAGGAAAAGGGGAAAGAGAAAAGAAAATCAGAAAAAACTCTGAACTGGGAGAGAGAGAGAGAGAGAGAGAGAGAGAGAGAGAGAGAGAGAGAGAGAGAGAGAGAGAGCCGGAACAAGCAACCTCTTGCAGAGGCAACACTGAGTTTTAGTTCGTTAATGATTTTCCTGGGTTGAATACTTAAAGACTCACGGTGACGGAAAACGTGTAGTGGAGAAGTTTTTTTTTCCCTCTCTCTCTTATTTTTTCCTTTTCTCTCAGGAAAGGCCTCACCTCCGTTTCATTTAACCTTTTAATGTGAAGGGTTTTTTTTTTGGGGGGGGGGTGGGATTTCGTTCCACGCTGAAAAGGATTTGGGAATATGTATGGTATGGTTATATATGGCAATTCAACCCTCGGCCGTTTCCCCTAAAAGAGTCTAGTTCATAGGAAAACGCAGACATTGGTCGTCACCTCCACAATTTATTTTTTCACTGCTGAATGTTACACAACCTTAGCTGATTTATTGCTATGCATCACCAACATGGCGAGCCCATAACACACACTGTGCCATTCGCCTTTAAATTGGACACCTTCCCTTGCTTATAAAATATAAAGCCATTATTTTCCAATCTCTCCTCCCAACACCTTCCAATTCTTCCTCAAACTTTAAAGTTCCTCATTGGACGGGTGGGTATCGTTCTCGGTCGCACTCTGCTGGCCCTGCGTTCGATTCTCCGACCGGCCAATGAAGAATCAGAAGAATTTATTTCTGGTGATCAAAACTCGTTTCTCGCTATAATATGATTCGGATTCCACAATAAGCTGTAGGTCCCGTTGCTAAGTAACCAATTGGTTCTTAGCCACGTAAAATAAGTCTAATCCTTCTGGCCAGCCCTAGGAGAGCTGTTAATCAGCTCAGTGGTCTGGTAAAAGTAAGGTATACTGAACTTTTTTGCACACCCTCTTACCTGACTAAATCCACACGGCTCTTCCTCTATTCATCCTTCTGTCGTCTGGCGTGTCCTATGACTCGCATAATCCTCTCAGACTCCTCTTATTACCTATGCTTTGGAAATTTTTTCCCTGATTCGGACATAACTTACACATATTCATCAGCCACTCTTTCGTACTTTCACTAACGAACTTCAAGGTCTTACTTGTAATCCCATCAAATCCTTGCCTCTCTTTCCATTTTTTTTCCTCTTCATCATCCTCTTGATGTTCTCAAACGTGACTTCAACACAATTCCAGGAAAATGGAAGAGTGTGTAACCACTTCTTGTGAGTTCATTGTTG
>JANJGK010005357.1:40000-47694 GCA_039081455.1 Macrobrachium rosenbergii
TTTTAATATATTATTCTTTATTTCATTATCATCCTTCTCGTAGGTTACCCGAATACGTTCCAGATTAGTACTTTTAAAATATTATTCTTTATTTCATTATCTCTCTTCTTCTCTGACCTAATCAGCCAAGACTATTAAATAGAAAAAAGATGTTTTAGAATTACGTATATCTATGGTCATATTTACAATATTTTCGAGACTTTATTTTTAAGCTATGATAATTCTGAATTACCTAATGATCTCTTCCTCCTCGTAGGTTACCCGAATATGTTCCAGATTAGTACTTTTAAAATATTATTCTTTATTTCATTATCTCTCGCCTTTTCACAGCTAATCAGCCAAGACTGTTATACAGAAAAAAAGATGTTTTAGAATTACGTATATCTATAGTCATATTTACCATATTGTCGAGACTTTATATTTTAAGCTATGATAATTCTGAATTATCTAATGATCTCTTCCTCCTTCTCGTAGGTTATCCGAACATGTATCAGATTACTACTTTTAAAATATTATTCTTCATTTCATTATCTCTCTTCTTCTCTGACCTAATCAGCCAAGACTATTAAACAGAAAAATGGTGTTTTAGAATTATGTTTATCTATGGCCATATTTACCATATTTTCGAGCCTTTATATTTTAAGCTATGAGAATTCTGTGTCAGTAAAATCTAATAACACATGAGAAAATTCAGTATTTCTTATTCTGGCATTTTTTTCAAAGGCAAGTATCATTCATTGGCCACTGTAAATTAACTTTAACCAAAAAAAAGGTGATTACGTCATCAAAAAGTAATGATAAATTTTCCTTTCACATTTCTAATATTTTCAGTAATAAAGATTTTGTGGTTATTACTGGCAAGCAAAGAGAAGTAATCAATGCATTTGGGAAAAAAAATGGAAAAAATAAAGAAATAAATAAACAATGGTTAATTTATTTCCCATTTTTTAAAAGCAATAACCGTGTAAAACGTTTGTGTTGGCGATAAGAAACGAAGTATTCAAAGCATGAAAAATATTTAGATAAGAAACTCTCGGGGTTAAATGGGAAGGAAAGGAACACTGTAACGCAATTATGTAAATTAAGTGGTGCAGAGGATAAAGGGGAATAACGTTTTGGGGAAAATGTGGAAGGGAGGAAACATTTACTCCGGAGGCAAGAGAGAGAGAGAGAGAGAGAGAGAGAGAGAGAGAGAGAGAGAGAGAGAGAGAGAGAGAGAGAGACTCCAGAGTCTGTTTACAAATAACTTAATTACATTTGCTTCTCTCAACGGACGAGTCGTAATATGTTTAATGTTATCGCAACTGTTGTGGGAGATAAAACTTTTTGAATTTCTTTTTAATTTCCATCGCCAATTTTTGTTTCCTTCCTGTTATCAGCGTTTCCATTACACCCTGCTCGTTTTAGTGTTTATTTTATTCCTTGCCGTGGTTCTCGTTCCTTGTCTGATTACGGTTAATTAAATTTTCCCGAAATGTTTGTGTGGGAGATAGATCATTGCAGAGAATTACAAAATTTCTTAAGCTCAATTCTCTCTCGCTTGTATACTGTTATTTGGAATACATCTTGCTTTTTTTCATTAATTTCCTGATTTCTCAATAGTTGTATGAGGTAGATTTTCCCCCTTTTTTTTTCCTGTTATTTTCGTCTGCCTATCTTCCTTTGTTTCTGTCTCTTTCTCTGATATGTTTATGATTCCAAGCTAAAATATGGTCAGGGAGATTTTCCTAGTCCTTTGTAAGAAACGAAAGTTTAAGTGCTATTTGATATTCCTTAAATTTTACACTTTTTAAACTTTTTTTTTATCAGTACACGATGTTTCAAGTTTCATGACTCATATCATTCAGTTTTTCAATGTATTAATGGGTTTGAAATTTTATAAACTCATCTCTAATTTCTAACTTTTTTTTTTCTGCTGCCGTTATTTGTATTCATTTGTGCTCGATACAGTTTTTAGATCTTATTTATTGTTTTAGCGCTACCGTTTACTTTCCAAATTCTGGCCTGTAAATAGTTCGTGCCCTAAAAAGTTTCTCATACAAAAGGCAACAGGGTTTGCTATTAATTCGGTATCTTTCATTGTGCTATTTTACTTTGAATGACGAATTTAAACCTTTATATATTATTCTCCTTTTTCGTACAACTAATCCTGGGACGACATATTTAGTTTTATTTTATGTTCTGATCACTGCTATGATTTCTACTAATTATCTTTTCTTTGATTCTTTCTATTCAAGTGCCCACTTATCAGCAACGTCTTTTTCATTAAGATATTGAAGATTTATTGAACAATGGATTATATTTACCAAGTCAGGATTAGAATCACTAATTTTAGCAGGGGCGCCTAAATTTTCCCCTTGTCAGATCTCTAAGAATGAATAAAATGCCCCACCGAGTATTAATGCCCATGGTATGTACGGAACTTAGTCTACGTCAGCTAGATCAAACGAATGTTTTGTCCATCTTCCAAACGAATGATTGCTACACAGAACTTTGCTGAGCAACCCTTGGTAAGTTAAATGGAAAAGATCAACTACAATAGCCTACCCATTTCTTCTTACGGAGAACCAACTGTTTCCATAGAAAGACGAACCCAGACAGTTAACAAAGAGCGGACAAGTTTAACATCATCGTGGACAGTTACCTGTCATAGATTCTATTGTGTCCAAAATTGCGATTTCCCCTTAGGAAGAGGGGCCCATTTTCCTTCGACTCAATTTTTTTTCCGCAAGGCTGTAAGATGTTAATGCTGACCATGGAAAAAAATCCGGGTAAAGCTTGGCAAGATTTTGGTCCAGCTAAGATTACGGAACAGAATATTCAGATAGTTATGCAACCATTTGAATATTCAAATGCAACGACCTATTGCGTCATATATATATATATATATATATATATATATATATATATATATATATATATATATATATATATATATATATATTATATATATATATTGGTTTTTGCAATACTAACCATTTGACACGCACACATCACATTATATAGCTGAGTTAACTTGTTTATACCCTCTTTAACTAGTTAGTCACATACTGTATCTATTGTTTTAAGATAATCCTTATCATTACGTCTGGAATTTCAGGGAAAGGCTGAAAAATCACTGTCCTACAAGCTTTAACTGCCATTTTAAGGAAAACAGCCATATTATGAAACATAATCACTCATACATGTATATGTTTTCTTTTTTAGATATTTTGGGCACACTATCTTCTCAATATTAAGATTTTCCTTTATAGAAGCTTTATTCGATACGTTTTTTTTTATTTTGGAAAATTTGGTCTTGTTCATATCATTTATGTTTATCTTTTCAAATTAGATAATGTTCAATATAAATTCTCGACCTTAATTCTGATGTTTGTTCCATACAGAAGTAGTGTTTCATACTTGACTAAAGCAATTTTAAAATGCATTAATCCTCCTCTCAGCAAATTGCTGCTGAATGTTCTGTTGAATATACATCAGGACAAACTTCTTGTTCCTCCCATTTCGGTTCTTATTTATCGAAGTATTATTCATAAAAAAAATTATGACAAAGACATATAACTTTTAATTGCTCAGTCCACATAGCATTCTGTGCTTGGCGTGTCCAGCCATATAACAGAAAAACCTTCAGCTTCGAGTGTGACGTAGAAAGAAATGAACTCCGCCCATGGTTCCTTTGCGACAATAAAATAGATTAGATCTGTCACTCGTTACAAACGATGTGAATCTAGTGGCACATCACATCACATAAATTCGTCCTTAGTGTAGTCGCCCCCCCCTCAACCACGCCCCCTACCTCCAGTAATGTAAGCGATCTTCTTGTAGATCTTATCGCCAGGGCGTTGGGAATCTCAAGCCAGATTTCGGAAGCGCCGGGACACTTGGTCGGACCACTCTTCAAGGAGCCTTTATCGTGCCCTTGGGGAATAAGGAAGAGTCCAAACATAAAGGGGATCTCTTTTATACACGTGATAAAGGAGTAGGAGTGAAACAATTGGAGAGGACAATATATATATATATATATATATATATATATATATATATATATATATATATATATATATGTATGTGTGTGCGAGTGTGTGTGTGTGTGCATTTATGTGGAAAAGATGAAAGGTGATAGAACCCTCTTAAAGAAATACTGGCTGAAAATCGGGGGGGGGGGGGAGGGGGAAGTGCTAAAGAGCACTGACACTTACTATTGTCATTTCCAATATATATATATATATATATATATATATATATATATATATATATATATATATATATATATATATATATAGAAAAATGAGCAATCTTCACTCTATTATTGTGATATCATTTATAAGCAACTTCCCAAAGCTATAAAGTAATGAGAAAATCCAGCCGAATAATTCGTATGCCTAGCCATGGCATCGCGACTATTTTCAACCATCCAAATGAACTGAGAAACTGACGAGGAAGAAATTGATCCAGGGGATGCGTCTGAATCTTCGGCATAAATAATCCAGTAGGTAGGTGGTGGGCGTGTTCGTTCAATATTTCACTTGTCAGAGGAAACCTCTCTCACTCAGTTTTATTTTTTCATCCATTTTCAACGGGATTTGTCGGCACGAAAGGAAGATAATGACGGGGTTACCGAGGCTATTGGTGGCATTATTCGTCGGTTATATATGTTGATGACCGATTTCAGCTGATGGACGATTTGTTTGTAGGTTCGGGAAAATAATTCATGTGCTTTCTTCGGAAGCCGTGTTGAGGAGGATAGAATGCCACGCTTGGTAAGAGAAGGTAGTTGGGATGTGGCACCTGAGGCGGTTGAAAGATAATGTATCTGGAGACTGCATGCGAAGGCTTTGACGATCTACAGAATTACTGAACCTGGATGACTAAACAAATTCAAATAAAAAGGCGAGGTGTAAGAAGCAATAAGACGGGAATATCTTGCCCACAGAAAGAAATAGTTGGAACTATATCATTTCTCATCAAATTGAAAAATTAAGATTATTTCAATAATTGAGGTACTTAAATACAGATCTCAAAAAGTAAAAGTTAATTTATATATTTTATAGTAAAAAGTACTGATAAATAAAGAGCATATAACAAAACTTCTGAAGAGATAAATTCATAATTAAGTTTTAGTGATTACAACGTTTCCATCAAAAGGTATAGCCCCAAAAGCTATTAATGGTTACTGGAAAACGAAAGTGGTATAGAAACAGGACAACTCGACTCATTACTCAGCTTTAAGGATGACTAGACTCGTTGGTCACTTAATGTTGAAAATTTATGTTAACAAGATGAGTAGTTTAGATTAGAAGAATGAGAGATAAGAAAGAACTGATAAAAAGAATTTACTTTCTAATCTTTGCTCTCTTGCAATATCATCTGGAGAAATCCAGAATCTGTCTTCGGAATCATTCCGCCCCAGAATTCTTCCACCTCCTGAAGGACTCCTGGAGATACGCCCATTGGATTATAACGTCTTCTTGAAGACGTCTCCACGGACTCCAGGATCCTTTGAAGCCATCTTCAGCTCCTGAAGGCATTCTGGAGAAACGCCCATCAGATTAAAACGTCTTCTTGAAGACGTCTTCACGACTCCAGGATCCTTTGGAGCCGTCTTCAGCTCCTAGAGCATTCCTAGAGAAATGCCCATTAGATTATAACGTCTTCTTGAGTTCTTAAAGACTCCAGGATCATGTGAAGCCGTCTTCAGCTCCTGAAGAATTCCTGGAGAACAAGCCCATTAAATTATAACGTCTTCTTGAAGACATCTTCACGGCTCCAGGGATCCTGTGAAGACGTCTTCCAGCCCCTGAAGAACTCCTAGACAAACACCCAGAAGAATATGTCAAAAATGACAGATACTAGTGTCTGATCAATAGTTTTCAAGGTCGCTGAGATGAATAGTGACAGTCCCGGTGCCCTTCAAGTCCAAGTTCCACCCCGATAGAAAGTGGGGGTGAGGAAGGGTGAAATATAAAATGTCAAAAATGCTGGGGCAATGTAACTAAAGCAACTATCTTAACAGGAAAGGGAGAGAGTTAGAGAGAGAGAGAGTAGCGAGAGGGGGAGGAAGTTTAGAGAGAGAGTAGAGGGGGTGATAGGAAGGAGAGAGAGAGAGAGAGAGAGAGAGAGAGAGAGAGAGAGAGAGAGAGAGAGAGCGCGAGTTTATTGGTTGTTATTCAGAGTTTCCCCAGGCTGTGCTGGGTTGGTCAGCTAGTTATGTATATATATATTTAATATATATATATTATATATATATATATATATATATATATATATTATATATATATATATATATATATATATATATATATATCATATACATACATATATTAATAACTTGTATGCATACATGCAACCTGTCCCATTCTCCTATAAGAGAAGATCCCGGCGTGTTTTTCAGCGCCGGCCCCGTCTGAAAGCGGCCAGCAATCCATCAGTCGAAGACAATAACAGGAATCAGCCGCACGTCAACAATACATCATCATTGTGCGGGGATAACCCAATACATCGGTGACATTTTGCTGATACGAAGATTTGGAGCAACCCCCTTCGGAATACGTAACAAGGGCTTCGCTGATCCCCCCGAGGAGATGGGACGCCCGCCCGAATGCTACAGCGGCGAGAATACAAACTGATAAAGGATTTGGAGGCACGGGAAAACTGGGATTCCGACTAGAATTCCAACTGGAATTCCAACTCGCTGATATTCATGCCGTCTTCGTCTGGGAATTATTTATATCTGCTCTTTTTTTTTTTTTTTGAGGTGGTCCTGGTAGGGTGGTGGATCTTCGGATGAATAATAAAAGTACATTGTGTTGTGATATAGCCCTGGAATTTTTCAGGGAGTCATAAATTTCTTATATTTTTTTTATTTATAGTATAATAATATGATCATATAACATTGTCACATAATATTACAAATAACACTACATTTACCAAAAAGCAGAAAGTTGCACTGAGTTATATTTATGTGTTTGTTTGTGTGCGGGCGAGCATGGAGTTATGGGTGCATTGAATAGTTAAAGAAAATATCAATCATAAACAGTTAGAATGATTTCCAATATAAATGTTATTGCATGTTTGCCAATTTCTTCGCTTCCTGAGAATCACACCAAGTTCTGTTCAGCTGGAGGAGAAAAGTTTATTTGACTGCGTGGCCTGAGAAAACAAGAACAAACTTTTAAGAGGAGAAATAAATTTAGTTAGACAAGGACAAAATACATTTCGTTCTCCGCTGTAAACGAAAGAGCAATATTTCTCAGGAAATTCCGTTCTCCTTCGGGACATTCAAGTGAAATAAATATGAACGACCTTCGTTCGGGTCCTGCTGTTTTTTTTTTTTATTATGGTGTGACGTGTTGGGTCTCATAAACTGAATATTGAAAAACTGACAGTGATAATCCCAATCTAGTGATGAAATCTATAAAATATACTTTACCTTCTAAATGCATGTTTCAAAACAGGGTTCAACGAGTGTGAATTATAGAGAATATAGATGCAGTCTATATTGCTATTCCAAATAGAGTAATACTGTCAAAGAACCAGGTAATCGTTCCTCCAGCTTCTAGAAGCCTCGCTGTGATCCAGCTGACATATGAAGTCAACTTCACCATATTCATTTTTGTGGTTAAAGCTTTGATCTAAACCCTCTTATTCCTTCGTCTCCCTGGACCTCATTGTGACCCCTAACCTTCTCCTTCTTT
>JANJGK010005358.1:0-47663 GCA_039081455.1 Macrobrachium rosenbergii
GTGCCCTTTTTGCGATTTTTTCAAAAGGTCTTTTTGGTCATTCATCTGTCCTACCTTCTGCCCCTTTTATCGACAATACACTGCTGAATAAATAAGTGTCGTCTTCCATTCTCCCTCCTCTTGAAAATCATCCTTGGTTTTTTATGGCCTCATCATGTAGTCATCATGTGGTCTTAAGATGTTCCTATGTGTCTTCCTTAATCAGTGTCACCAATCTTTTGTAGGAGATGTTTGTTATGGCTATTGGCATCTATTCTTTCACAGTAGTTATCTGAATTTTCTCTTGACATATTAGTTTTTGACTGCCTCCATTCCTGTGGTTTCTTAGTTTCTGTTTCACTTTGTTAACTGTTAGAATATTTGTACTATTCTCCTTTTTTCTTATAACCTTTTTCAGTTCTGGTCTTAAGCCGTCTGGTCCATTTTCTTTCTTCTCCAGTTTATCTTATCATTTTTTCACGTTTCCCTTGTTTAGTTTAGACATCCACATTACTCTTATTGTTTAGGTCTTGTTCTGGAATTTATTGTTGTATATGTCCCCTTCCTCATACTCCTGTTGTAACCCCCTTTCATATTTCTTTTCCTCTTCATTCCATATTTGTTTTGTTCTGTTCTCGTGCATTTTGTTAATTTCTTCTACCCAGAACCGTTTCATTTGCTTGCAGAGTTTCTTCTCGTTAATGTGTCTCCCCTTCCATCATAGATCTGAATTTGTTCTTGTCTTGTTTTCTCATATATTTTTCCTACTACTTTCTTCTTTCTTGCTTTCCATCCACTCCAACTCTTCCTTTTCACAGTCTTAAGCACTGATTGGCTGAAAGTACAACAGTGTTCGGCTCAGTCAGGTTTTCATTCATTAAATTAGTTCCTCTATTTTTATACCCTCACCACTGTGCCATCTTGTGTTGATGTGTACTAATCTTGAATTCCCCCTTCTTTGCCCATCATCAGGTATTTTGCAAATTACTAAGGGTATCCCATAGCTTTGTCCAATTCAGCACCAGCTTTGAAAGCCAGATATCAGGGTGATATAAAGTCTTGCCAGCTTTCATTCTGCTCTTCATGATGGGAGAATGGAGATTGTCCCTATTTCTGCCTGTTTAGTTGCTATTACTGAAATAAGTCAGGTTTTAAGTAGCACTGTGGAAATTGAAAAGAAACAATGTACTATTTAAGCCTTTAAGTTGACCTGTTGCAACTTGAACTCAATTTGACTTTTGTTTTACAGGTTGCCAACGACTGCAGTTCACCCCCAATGAGGTGGTAAGTGTTCAAATTTTGTTTTTTCCATGTTTTCTTTATTTTCCTAATATAGGCCTCATCTTGTACCTCTTAAACACTTTGAATCTTCTTTTTTTATTGAAATATTGTTGTTTTAGTTGTGTTAGGGTAAGATCAAATTTCCTTTTCATTCTCGTTATATCTTTATATCTTTGTGTTGTCTGAAGTTGAGTTTCTGGGGTGTCAGTCATTAGGATATATATATCAAGGTTGTCTATAAATTACTGGGGTCAGGTAGTCCATAACTTTTTGCCAAAGCATTTGGCAAGTTTTACCGATGTTTTACCACCTTTTATAATTGACAGTCTGGAGTCTTATCTTCACATAATATATTCCAGTTGATACATAATACAGATTTCCACACCCCTCACTTCTCCTAAAACATCTGTGACCATCCTAAAAGATCATCTGTGACCAGCACTTTCTCTCCCACCTGTTCTTTTGACATTGCATCTTTCCCAGTTACCATAAAAGTTCATTTTGTTAGCATTGATTGTCCTTTCACTCCGTTCCACTCATCCGTCTGTTAAGTGTTTGCGTTACGTCTCCTTCAGATTCTGCAATTGATGTTGATCGTCTGTTTTTAGCAGATCCAAAAGACTAGTGCTTTTTATACTCCTTTTTAGTTTCCTCTGTTATCAAGGTAAACAACAAAGAACCCAGTGCTGTTCGTACTTCAATTTGACATTCCTGTTCTAGTCTCAATCTGTATCTTGTGTCATGGTACCCAAACATCAGCTCAAATGGTCATTTTAATGTACAGTAGCTTCTGTTTAAGTGGTTCCCATCTAATTGTTGTTTGGCAGACTATCAAACGTCTTTTTAGAAACAACAAATTTGTGGTATAATCACTAGTAATTGCTTGGTACTTGTGAAGTTCCTTCCTTTGTATTGTTTATTTCTTTGACACGAAACCAAACTGACAATTATCAGTTATGCTGAAGCACTTCTCCAGTATTTTCATGTTCAAATTATCTAATTCTGTATGATTCTTAATCACGAATACTTTACGTTTGCCTTTCTATGTTGATATTGTCAAACATTTTCCACTATTCTGGTCCTAGCCTTCGTGCGTAAGCTTTTCATTTATTGTGGTAGCTCGACAGTGATTGGGTTTTCTCTGCATCTGGCAAAAGTGTTTTTAATATTCATGATTATTTTGTAGCCTTCTAATGGCTCTCGTTAATTATCAGGTCTTGATTCAATATTGGTACCTCTGTCTTGTCAACTCCTCCAGTTATCTTCATTCATTTGTCGTTAATTGTATGAGAATAATGCTCTTCTCTTCCCATCATTATTTTGTTTCGTATTTCTCTGCAGTCTGCCTTTTGAATACTTGGCTTATTTCACACCTTGTCCATTTTGGTATCATGAATATTTTCTGTCCTTTTGTAGTGTTGATTTGCTGATTCGGTGCCTCCAGATCTCGTTTGCCCTTTCCACCTGCCTCAACACCATTCTCATCTCCACGTAAAGTGTGATCACTCTATTTTTCCCTGCCTGTCCATTTGACAGGACTTACTGGATGCCCTCTCTCCTTCACTTACCATTGGCACGTCTTAATTCCACCAATGCGTCTTTCATTTGTTTGTATTTTTAGTTCATACTACTTTGATTTTAGTGTATTTAGTCTCTTGTCCAGCAGCTAGGATCCTTCTCTTGCAGTGTGCCATGTCTCTGAAGATGCTGATAGCTGTGGAATTAGTGCCTCTTTTGTTTAATGTCGTCTGCACCAGTTTTTTTGTTGTTTTTCTATTCCAGGCCTCCTGTGTCCATCCTGTGAAAGAATCCTTCCTTAATGTCTGTTTGTGGATGAAAAATCTACTCCTCATTCACACACTCATGTGCTTTCAGCTTCCAGTTCCATATTACTAAACTTATCATCATACATTTAAACCATTCTTTTCAGTATTCTCATTTCTTTCAGTGGTTATTTTGCTTCCCCAATCCTATACTTCATTTCTATTGCAGTGGACATTTGGTTTCATCCAATTACCTCAGTAGCACAGTTGGTCATCTTCCTGTTTTCCTGTATTGAAATCAGAGCTCAATGTTCTTGGTCGTCTTATATTAGCATACAGTGGAACATCACATGCCCACCCTCATCTCACATTTGACATCAATATAATCTTCGCTCTTCAGTCCCTTCTGTTTCCTTTTGACTGCAGCCTGCGGTACAGTCTGCTCAATTGCCCAGACTTTTGACACTTCGGTAGTGACTGTCCTTCAACCCTCCAGTGGCACTGTAATCATTCTTTCAAGAGGTCAGTTACATAGGTTCTGCATCCCCAACAATTATTGCAGCTCCACTGCTATGAGGCCATCAGAATTTATCTCATTCTTTTGCTATTTCCGTCATCCTCTTCTAGTACTGATTTGTTTTGTGGTTCTTCTTGACTTCTTTGTTACTGTTTCTCTCTATAATACATGATTGATATTTTTTTTTATTCATGTGTTCTCTATTGCATAGGTTTCTCTGTACAGTTCTTTTGGCCGTGAACCTTATTATGAGCTGTCCTTCTGTGAGCATTTATTGTGCTCTCACTTGGATTACTGCATTTCTTAAATGTTTGTTGACTGTCAACTTGTCAACTTTTTCCTTCTACTTTTTAAACATTGTAGCCAGCAACTATGCCATAGCCTGTCTTGAATTGTACAGCTTTTCCTATTGCATCCTCAGAACCATCACTGTCGGCCCTACTTGTCCACTGAAGTCTTTTCCTCCTATCATAATCCCTGAAGGTAGAACTGGTAGATAACCTTGCCCAAAAACTCTTATTCCACTTAGTTTGGTCTGTGTTTGTGGAGCATAGACTTAGAACACAGGGTTTACCCTATTTCTGAAGGCCATATTTCCTAAACTACCCATTGTTTCATTTCTTTTTTACCCTTTATACACTAGCTTTTTTGTGCACAGTCATAGGTGTTTTCTTGTTGGCGTCTTGCACCTCCATACTTTGCTGTTGCTCTTAAAAGTTTGGTGTTGGAAGCAGTGTTCTTGACAAGATTTTGTTGGTTTAAGGAAGTGTAGTTGGTGGCTAATTTTCCGAAGACGTAATTGCAAGCGCTCGGCCACATTGCAAATTCCATCTCTCTCTGCCTGATTCTCCTTCATGAAAAGCATTCCAGCACTCTTATGCAAGATGTTTGTGAGAAGCTGTCTCATGGAGGTATTTGTGGATGAAGTTTTTCTGCGATTTTCAGGGGCACTCCTCTGTAATTACTATGCTGCTTTCATAGTGACTGCATTTCTGATACTGCAGTTGCTTTTGCTTGTGTCATCATTGCCAAGTCAGTCATGCTACAGTTATGTATGTAGGTAGGAAGGGTGTTTGCTTTTCAGCCATGTGTGGAATTGTGTAAAAAGTTTAGACTATGGTAATTTGGACTGACTTGCTGGATAGGGTTGGCCAACATTCAGTTGATTATTCATACTCATGTTTTCCTGTGCAATGAAGAGAGGAAGGGACATCATATGCATGATAAGTAACAAAATGTATTAAGCAGGGAAAGCAGGCTGAACAGATGTTGCCTACTTGTACATATATGTTGAATTTGCAATGTGTAGGGTTTGGGAATGGTGGGCATAATACTGAAACTACTGTACGTAATCAGTACCAGAAGGTTTAAACAGTTGCAAATTGTAATCTTCAGATAGTGCAAAGAGCATAGGGTTTGAATCTTCAACATGAGCTGTTCTTGCAATGAGAGAGGTTTATGATTGATTAATCTCCATTCTCTCGTCTCTCACATTCCGCTGACTTCCCACCTACTCCAAGTGTGTCTGTAGGCTATTTTTATATGGTTCTTGGACCTTCATAATGGTCTGTGGAGTAATTTTCATATTCAATACTATTGTGACTTTGTTGTGGTTCTTCCCCTTCTCATCACACACCTGATACATTATGCTTTTGGTTTTAGTGTCCCCCAGTTGGTGGAATCCAGCTCTTGCAAGTACCATGTCTCCCAAGATGTTGGCCATTTGTGGACCTGCCATCTTCTCTGTTTTTTGTGTGTCTGCATCAGTGTCATGTTAGTTTTTCTCTTCCAGTTCTATCTCAATCATGCGAAAGTGTCACACTCTAATTTTTTTTGTGACTGGAAAATCTCCTCCACTTTCACCTTGTTCATGTGCTTCCAGCTGTCTATTCCATGTAACAAAACTTACCACAAATAGATGTAAACATTCATTTCAGTATTATTTCTTCCAATAGTTATTTTGCTTCCTCAATTGTATATTTTATTTTCTGTCACAGTGGACATTTTGTGCCATCCAATTCACCCAGCAGCACAGTTGGTAGTCTTCCTGTTTACCTCATGTCAACTTCTCCAGTTATCGTCATTTATTTTTTATTACTTTATGGGAAAACTGCTTTTCCTGTTGCATCATTTTGTGGTTATGTTTCTTCCTTTCGGCACATCGTAATTCCACCACTACGTCTCCCATTTGCTTACACTTTTACTCTTGACTTTTTTTTATTTTAGCCTATTTAGTAATGTCTCCTAAGTTGTTAGTAGTTACAGAGATCCTCTTTCGTCTGTTGTGACCTGTGCATTATTTTTGCAGTTCATTTTCTGCCCAGTCCTACTGTATTCTTCCTGTGAAAATTTCATTCCTTAATCTGTTTTTAGCAGAAAAATCTTTTCATTCACTTTTTTCATTCTTGTCATATGTCACAAACTTATGAACATAAATTTTCACCATACTTGATTGATTCAGTATACTTATTTCTTGAAAAGGTTATTCAGCTTCACCAATCCCAGATTTCATATCCTGTTGAAATGCAAGTGTTGTCATCCAGCTACCCAGTAGCACAGATGGTCTTCTTCCTGTTTTCTTGTATTGATCACAGAGCTGACATGTTCGTAGTCTATTGTCATGAACATACAATGGGACATCGCACCGCCTATCCTCAACCCACATTTGATGTTGCCAATTTAATCTGCTGCTCTTCAGTCCCTCCTGCATCCTTTTGACTTCAGTGCAAATTTTATATGAACTTGATACTGTACTTAACCGCCAGCCCATATACACTTAACTTTGCTTACAGTTCTCCACATCCTAGTCTGTCCAAAGGCTTTATTTAATGTACAGTACATACGTACTGAGCGCGTGACATGTCATGTGTTCTCTTCATAGCATTCCCAGCAAAGAGACTTCATTCATTGTAGCCTGTCTTCATGAATTTTTACTGTAGTCCCATATTTCTAGTTCAGTTCTTCCCTGGCATTAGATTGTGATGTACCTGTATTTACAAGACTTAAAATGCTTGGTTTCCTAGGGATATTTGTGCTGGTAATTCTCCAGTCATGGGAGAAGTTAGACTGCAATGCATTCCACTCTATTGGTCAGAATTATATTCCTTTTGACACTCCAACAATGACTATCCTTACCTGCTTTTATTGTTGGCCCCTACGGTGGTACTGTAATAATTCTTTGAAGATCTCGGTTGCAAGACTTCGTGCAGCTCCATTGCTAAGATGCCATCAGATCCCATTATTCTTCTATGTCCATTGTCCTCTTTTAGTGCTGATTTGTTTGTGGTTCTCATTCACTTCTTTATCTTACTATTTCGCTCTATAATACAGGGTTTGTTCATACTTATTTTGATTCATGCAGTCTCTCATGCATAGGTTTCTCTGTCGTCGTCATTATAAGCTGCCTTTCTGTTGACAATATATATGTTCTGACTTAGATTCCTGCCTTTGTTGAATGTTACGGAGTCTCTTGAGTTTATATCTTCATCTTGAAGCCTCTCGTCTTGTGCATAATCATATTGGGTGATGCCAGAACCAAATATTGGCAAACATCTACTGATTTTCTCTACACCACACTACAAATGCATTTCCTTTGTCTCACTCCAGATGGTCTTGGCACTCAGTTCTTCATTTGTAATTTGATCTTGTCACTTTGCTGTGGGTTAAAATTAGGAAATGTATGGTCATACCATTTCAGGCTTTCCATTCTGTTTCATTGGCTACATCCCTTTTGCAATGAGAAGCATTTAACATCAGTAGTAATTTCATATTTTGCTTATGGGATATCCCTTTACAAGTGGTACGGCTATTCTGCTTCCTCCAGCTCATGATTCTGTTTTCTTATGACCTTCAAAGTATCTGCTTTACATCCCAATGAGCCACAAAGGTACCACAAGTGTTGTACTATAAGTGCAGTACCTTTCTTTTGGGCTGATTTGATCCTACATAATTTTGGCATTGAAAATCTGTTAATGTATTGCTCTGTAGAACATCTGTTGTGATGCTTGAATTGTTACACAGTGCAGTTTACCCCCACATATTCAAGATTCACATTACAAATACAATCAGCACCTCAAGACACTTTATATACAGCACTGACCTTCTTTGTGATACCCACCTAAATGCTTTTTGGTAGTCTGTCATATACCTTTCTAATAAACACATATTTGTGGTGTAATCTCTTAGTAATTGCTTAGGAAATCAGATGTCATCTCATCATACTCTATGCTTATTTCTTTGACGCCAAGGCAAACTGTCAGATGTCAGTTTTGGTCAAGCACCTTCTCCAATGTTTTCATGCTCAGGGATCATCTTATTTTCTATAGTCTTTACTCGTCAGTAATTTTCCACTCTCCCGGTCCTAACCTCCTTGTATCAGGTTTTCCTTCATTCTGATAACTCGAGATTGATTGGTTTTCTCTGCATCTAAGAAATCCATGGTTGTTTTTGGTAGTTAGGAAAGGCTGTCTTCAATTGTTAGGTTTTAATTCAGTATTGTTACCTTTGTCATGTCAACTTCTCCTGTTATCTTCATTCATTTCTTATAGTGCTGTCTGGAAGGGTCTCGGAATGTAGTATCAAACCTTTTCCTCAGGTTTTCAGTGTAGTCTTGAAGCATCGTGCCTGAGAAAGGATTTTTTAGTGTAACGTCAAAGTATTTTGTGAGGGTTTTGGGCAATCCATGAACATTGTGCTGTCTGGAAGGGTCTCGGAATGTAGTATCAAACCTTTTCCTCAGGTTTTCAGGTTAGTCTTGAAGCATCGTGCCTGAGGAAGGATTTTTTAGTGTAACATCAAGGTATTTTGTGAGGGTTTGGGGGAATCCATGAACATTGTGCTATTTGGAAGGGTCTCGGAATGTAGTATCAAACCTTTTCCTCAGGTTTTCAGGTTAGTCTTGAAGCATCGTGCCTGAGGAAGGATTTTTTAGTGTAACGTCAAGGTATTTTGTGAGGGTTTGGGGCAACCCATGAACATTGTGCTGTATGGAAGGGTCTCGGAATGTAGTATCAAACCTTTTCCTCAGGTTTTCAGGTTAGTCTTGAAGCATCGTGCCTGAGGAAGGATTTTTTAGTGTAACGTCAAGGTATTTTGTGAGGGTTTGGGGCAATCCATGAACATTGTGCTATTTGGAATGGTCTCGGAATGTAGTATCAAACCTTTTCCTCAGGTTTTCAGGTTAGTCTTGAAGCATCGTGCCTGAGGAAGGATTTTTTAGTGTAACGTCAAGGTATTTTGTGAGGGTTTGGGGCAATCCATGAACATTGTACTATCTGGAAGGGTCTCGGAATGTAGTATCAAACCTTTTCCTCAGGTTTTCAGTGTAGTCTTGAAGCATCGTGCCTGAGGAAGGATTTTTTAGTGTAACGTAAAGGTATTTTATGAGGGTTTTGGGCAATCCATGAACATTATGCTATCTGGAAGGGTCTCGGAATGTAGTATCAAACCTATTCCTCAGGTTTTCAGGTTAGTCTTGAAGCATCGTGCCTGAGGAAGGATTTTTTAGTGTAACGTCAAGGTATTTTGTGAGGGTTTGGGGCAATCCATGAACATTGTGCTATCTGGAATGGTCTCGGAATGTAGTATCAGACCTTTTCCTCAGGTTTTCAGGTTAGTCTTGAAGCATCGAGCCTGAGGAAGGATTTTTTAGTGTAACTTGAAGGTATTTTGTGAGGGTTTGGGGCAATCCATGAACATTGTGCTATTTGGAAGGGTCTCAGAATGTAGTATCAAACCTTTTCCTCAGGTTTTCAGGTTAGTCTTGAAGCATCGTGCCTGAGGAAGGATTTTTTAGTGTAACTTGAAGGTATTTTGTGAGGGTTTGGGGCAATCCATGAACATTGTGCTATTTGGAAGGGTCTCGGAATGTAGTATCAAACCTTTTCCTCAGGTTTTCAGTTTAGTCTTGAAGCATCGTGCCTGAGGAAGGATATTTTAGTGTAACGTCAAGGTATTTTGTGAGGGTTTGGGGCAATCCATGAACATTGTGCTATTTGGAAGTGTCTTGGAATGTAGTATCAAACCTTTTCCTCAGGTTTTCAGTGTAGTCTTGAAGCATCGTGCCTGAGGAAGGATTTTTTAGTGTAACGTCAAGGTATTTTGTGAGGGTTTGGGGCAATCCATGAACATTGTGCTGTATGGAAGGGTCTCGGAATGTAGTATCAAACCTTTTCCTCAGGTTTTCAGGTTAGTCTTGAAGCATCGTGCCTGAAGAAGGATTTTTTAGTGTAACGTCAAGGTATTTTGTGAGGTTTTGGGGCAATCCATGAACATTGTGCTATCTGGAAGGGTCTCGGAATGTAGTATCAAACCTTTTCCTCAGGTTTTCAGGTTAGTCTTGAAGCATCGTGCCTGAGGAAGGATTTTTTAGTGTAACTTCAAGGTATTTTGTGAGGGTTTGGGGCAACCTTGTAACATTGTGCTATGTGGAAGGGTCTTGGAATGTAGTATCACACCTTTTCCTCAGGTTTTCAGGTTAGTCTTGAAGCATCGTGCCTGAGGAAGGAATTTTTAGTGTAACGTCAAGGTATTTTGTGAGGGTTTGGGGCAATCCATGAACATTGTGCTATCTGGAAGGGTCTCGGAATGTAGTATCAAACCTTTTCCTTAGGTTTTCAGGTTAGTCTTGAAGCATCGTGCCTGAGGAAGGATTTTTTAGTGTAACGTCAAGGTATTTTGTGAGGGTTTGGGGCAATCCATGAACATTGTGCTATCTGTAAGGGTCTCGGAATGTAGTATCAAACCTTTTCCTCAGGTTTTCAGGTTAGTCTTGAAGCATCGAGCCTGAGGAAGGATTTTTTAGTGTAACGTAAAGGTATTTTGTGAGGGTTTTGGGCAATCCATGAACATTGTGCTATCTGGAAGGGTCTCGGAATGTAGTATCAAATCTTTTCCTTAGGTTTTCAGGTTAGTCTTGAAGCATTGTGCCTGAGGAAGGATTTTTTAGTGTAACGTCAAGGTATTTTGTGAGGGTTTGGGGCAATCCATGAACATTGTGCTATCTGGAAGGGTCTCAGAATGTAGTATCAAACCTTTTCCTCAGGTTTTCAGTGTAGTATTGAAGCATCGTGCCTGAGGAAGGATTTTTTAGTGTAACGTCAAGGTATTTTGTGAGGGTTTTGGGCAATCCATGAACATTGTGCTATTTGGAAGGGTCTTGGAATGTAGTATCAAACCTTTTCCTCAGGTTTTCAGGTTAGTCTTGAAGCATTGTGCCTGAGGAAGGATTTTTTAGTGTAACGTAAAGGTATTTTGTGAGGGTTTGGGGCAATCCATGAACATTGTGCTATCTCGAAGGGTCTCGTAATGTAGTATCAACCCTTTTCCTCAGGTTTTCAGGTTAGTCTTGAAGCATCGTGCCTGAGGAAGGATTTTTTAGTGTAACGTCAAGGTATTTTGTGAGGGTTTGGGGCAATCCATGAACATTGTGCTATCTGGAAAGGTCTCAGAATGTAGTATCAAACCTTTTCCTCAGGTTTTCAGGTTAGTATTGAAGCATCATGCCTGAGGAAGGATTTTTTAGTGTAACGTCAAGGTATTTTGTGAGGGTTTGGGGCAATCCATGAACATTGTGCTATCTGGAAGGGTCTCGGAATGTAGTATCAAACCTTTTCCTCAGGTTTTCAGTGTAGTCTTGAAGCATTGTGCCTGAGGAAGGATTTTTTATTGTAACGTAAAGGTATTTTATGAGGGTTTGGGGCAATCCATGAACATTGTGCTATCTGGAAGTGTCTCTGAATGTAGTATCAAACCTTTTCCTCAGGTTTTCAGGTTAGTCTTGAAGCATCGTGCCTGAGGAAGGATTTTTTAGTGTAACGTAAAGGTATTTTGTGAGGGTTTGGGGCAATCCATGAACATTGTGCTGTCTGGAAGGGTCTTGGAATGTAGTATCAAACCTTTTCCTCAGGTTTTCAGGTTAGTCTTGAAGCATCGTGCCCGAGGAAGGATTTTTTAGTGTAACGTCAAGGTATTTTGTGAGGGTTTCGGGCAATCCATGAACATTGTGCTGTATGGAACGGTCTCAGAATGTAGTATTAAACCTTTTCCTCAGGTTTTCAGTGTAGTCTTGAAGCATCGTGCCCGAGGAAGAATTTTTTAGTGTAACGTAAAGGTATTTTGTGATTGTTTGGGGCAATCCATGAACATTGTGCTGTCTGGAAGGGTCTCGGAATGTAGTATCAAACCTTTTCCTCAGGTTTTCAGTGTAGTCTTGAAGCATCGTGCCTGAGGAAGGATTTTTTAGTGTAACGTCAAAGTATTTTGTGAGGGTTTTGGGCAATCCATGAACATTGTGCTGTCTGGAAGGGTCTCGGAATGTAGTATCAAACCTTTTCCTCAGGTTTTCAGGTTAGTCTTGAAGCATCGTGCCTGAGGAAGGATTTTTTAGTGTAACATCAAGGTATTTTATGAGGGTTTGGGGCAATCCATGAACATTGTGCTATTTGGAAGGGTCTCGGAATGTAGTATCAAACCTTTTCCTCAGGTTTTCAGGTTAGTCTTGAAGCATCGTGCCTGAGGAAGGATTTTTTAGTGTAACATAAAGGTATTTTGTGAGGGTTTGGTGCAATCCATGAACATTGTGCTATCTGGAAGGGTCTCAAAATGTAGTATCAAACCTTTTCCTCAGGTTTTCAGGTTAGTCTTGAAGCATCGTGCCTGAGGAAGGATTTTATAGTGTAACGTCAAGGTATTTTGTGAGGGTTTGGGGCAATCCATGAACATTGTGCTGTCTGGAAGGGTCTCGTAGGGTAGTATGAAAGCTTTTTCTTATGTTTTCAGGATAGTCTTGAAGCATCGTGCCTGAGGAATAATTTTTTAGTGTAACGTCAAGGTATTTTATGAGGGTTTGGGGCAATCCATGAACATTGTGCTATCTGGAAGGGTCTTGGAATGTAGTATCAAACCTTTTCCTCAGGTTTTCAGTGTAGTCTTGAAGCATCGTACCTGAGGAAGGATTTTTTAGTGTAACGTCAAGGTATTTTGTGAGGGTTTGGGGCAATCCATGAACATTGTGCTATCTGGAAGGGTCTCGGAATGTAGTATCAAACCTTTTCCTCAGGTTTTCAGGTTAGTCTTGAAGCATCGTGCCTGAGGAAGGATTTTTTAGTGTAACGTCAAGGTATTTTGTGAGGGTTTGGGGCAATCCATGAACATTGTGCTATCTGGAAGGGTCTTGGAATGTATTTTCAAACCTTTTCCTCAGGTTTTCAGGTTAGTCTTGAAGCATCGTGCCTGAGGAAGGATTTTTTAGTGTAACGTAAAGGTATTTTGTGAGGGTTTGGGGCAATCCATGAACATTGTGCTGTTTGGAAGGGTCTCAGAATGTATTATCAAACCTTTTCCTCAGGTTTTCAGGTTAGTCTTGAAGCATCGAGCCTGAGGAAGGATATTTTAGTGTAACTTCAAGGTATTTTGTGAGGGTTTGGGGCAATCCATGAACATTGTGCTATTTGGAAGGGTCTCAGAATGTAGTATCAAACCTTTTCCTCAGGTTTTCAGGTTAGTCTTGAAGCATCGTGCCTGAGGAAGGATTTTGTAGTGTAACTTCAAGGTATTTTGTGAGGGTTTGGGGCAACCCATGAACATTGTGCTGTTTGGAAGGGTTTTGGAATGTAGTATCAAACCTTTTCCTCAGGTTTTCAGTGTAGTCTTGAAGCGCCGTGCCTGATTAAGGATTTTTTAGTGTAACGTCAAGGTATTTTGTGAGGGTTTGGGGCAATCCATGAACATTGTGCTATTTGGAAGGGTCTCGGAATGTAGTATCAAACCTTTTCCTCAGGTTTTCAGTGTAGTCTTGAAGCATCGTGCCTGAGGAAGGATTTTTTAGTGTAACGTCAAGGTATTTTGTGAGGGTTTGGGGCAATCCATGAACATTGTGCTGTATGGAAGGGTCTCGGAATGTAGTATCAAACCTTTTCCTCAGGTTTTCAGGTTAGTCTTGAAGCATCGTGCCTGAGGAAGGATTTTTTAGTGTAACGTCAAGGTATTTTGTCAGGTTTTGGGGTAATCCATGAACATTGTGCTATCTGGAAGGGTCTCGGAATGTAGTATCAAACCTTTTCCTCAGGTTTTCAGTGTAGTCTTGAAGCATTGTGCCTGAGGAAGGATTTTTTATTGTAACGTAAAGGTATTTTATGAGGGTTTGGGGCAATCCATGAACATTGTGCTATCTGGAAGTGTCTCTGAATGTAGTATCAAACCTTTTCCTCAGGTTTTCAGGTTAGTCTTGAAGCATCGTGCCTGAGGAAGGATTTTTTAGTGTAACGTAAAGGTATTTTGTGAGGGTTTGGGGCAATCCATGAACATTGTGCTGTATGGAAGGGTCTCGGAATGTAGTATCAAACCTTTTCCTCAGGTTTTCAGGTTAGTCTTGAAGCATCGTGCCTGAGGAAGGATTTTTTAATGTAACGTCAAGGTATTTTGTCAGGTTTTGGGGTAATCCATGAACATTGTGCTATCTGGAAGGGTCTCGGAATGTAGTATCAAACCTTTTCCTCAGGTTTTCAGGTTAGTCTTGAAGCATCGTGCCTGAGGAATGATTTTTTAGTGTAACTTGAAGGTATTTTGTCAGGGTTTGGGGCAATCCATGAACATTGTGCTATCTGGAAGGGTCTTGGAATGTAGTATCAAACCTTTTCCTCAGGTTTTCATGTTAGTCTTGAAGCATCGTGCCTGAGGAAGGATTTTCTAGTTTAACGTCAAGGTATTTTGTGAGGGTTTTGGGGCAATCCATGAACATTGTGCTATATGGAAGGGTCTCGGAATATAGTATCAAACCTTTTCCTCAGGTTTTCAGGTTAGTCTTGAAGCATCGAGCCTGAGGAAGGATTTTTTAGTGTAACGTAAAGGTATTTTGCGAGGGTTTGGGGCAATCCATGAACATTGTGCTATCTGGAAGGGTCTTGGAATGTAGTAAACCTTTTCCTCAGGTTTTCAGGTTAGTCTTGAAGCATCGTGCCTGAGGAAGGATTTTTTAGTGTAACGTCAAGGTATTTTGTGAGGGTTTGGGGCAATCCATGAACATTGTGCTATCTGGAAGGGTCTCAGAATGTAGTATCAAACCTTTTCCTCAGGTTTTCAGTGTAGTATTGAAGCATCGTGCCTGAGGAAGGATTTTTTAGTGTAGCGTCAAGGTATTTTTTGAGGGTTTGGGGCTATCCATGAACATTGTGCTATCTGGAAGGGTCTCGGCATGTAGTATCAAACCTTTTCCTCAGGTTTTCAGTGTAGTCTTGAAGCATTGTGCCTGAGGAAGGATTTTTTAGTGTAACGTCAAGGTATTTTGTGAGGGTTTGG
Source organism: Macrobrachium rosenbergii (assembly GCA_039081455.1). NCBI lineage: Eukaryota > Metazoa > Arthropoda > Malacostraca > Decapoda > Palaemonidae > Macrobrachium > Macrobrachium rosenbergii. The sequence continues at coordinate 14,836 of JANJGK010005358.1, forward strand.
GGCAATCCATGAACATTATGCTATTTGGAAGGGTCTCGGAATGTAGTATCAAACCTTTTCCTCAGGTTTTCAGTGTAGTCTTGAAGCATCGTGCCTGAGGAAGGATTTTTTAGTGTAACGTAAAGGTATTTTGTGAGGGTTTGGGGCAATCCATGAACATTGTGCTATTTGGAAGGGTCTTGGAATGTAGTATCAAACCTTTTCCTCAGGTTTTCAGGTTAGTCTTGAAGCATCGTGCCTGAGGAAGGATTTTTTAGTGTAATGTAAAGGTATTTTTTAAGGGTTTGGGGCAATCCATGAACATTGTGCTATCTGGATGGGTCTCGGAATGTAGTATCAAACCTTTTCCTCAGGTTTTCAGCGTAGTTTTGAAGCATCGTGCCTGATTAAGGATTTTTTAGTGTAACGTCAAGGTATTTTGTGAGGGTTTGGGGCAATCCATGAACATTGTGCTATTTGGAAGGGTCTCAGAATGTAGTATCAAACCTTTTCCTCAGGTTTTCAGGTTAGTCTTGAAGCATCGTGCCTGAGGAAGGATTTTTTAGTGTAACGTAAAGGTATTTTGTGAGGGTTTGGGGCAATCCATGAACATTGTGCTATCTGTAAGGGTCTCGGAATGTAATATCAAACCTTTTCCTCAGGTTTTCAGTGTAGTCTTGAAGCATCGTGCCTGAGGAAGGATTTTATAGTTTAACGTCAAGGTATTTTGTGAGGGTTTGGGGCAATCCATGAACATTGTGCTATCTGGAAGGGTCTCGGAATGTAGTATCAAACCTTTTCTTTAGGTTTTCAGTGTAGTCTTGAAGCATCGTGCCTGATTAAGGATTTTGTAGTGTAACGTAAAGGTATTTTGTGAGGGTTTGGGGCAATCCATGAACATTGTGCTATTTGGAAGGGTCTCAGAATGTAGTATCAAACCTTTTCCTCAGGTTTTCAGGTTAGTCCTGAAGCATCGTGCCTTAGGAAGGATTTTTTAGTGTAACGTCATGGTATTTTGTGAGGATTTGGGGCAATCCATGAACATTGCGCTATTTGGAAGGGTCTCGGAATGTAGTTTCAAACCTTTTCCTCAGGTTTTCAGGTTAGTCTTGAAGCATCCTGCCATGAGGAAGGATTTTTTAGTGTAACGTAAAGGTATTTTGTTAGGGTTTTGGGCAATCCATGAACATTGTGCTATTTGGAAGGGTCTCGGAATGTAGTATCAAACCTTTTCCTCAGGTTTTCAGTGTAGTCTTGAAGCATCGTGCCTGAGGAAGGATTTTTTAGTGTAATGTCAAGGTATTTTGTGAGGGTTTGGGGCAATCCATGAACATTGTGCTATTTGGAAGGGTCTCGGAATGTAGTATCAAACCTTTACCTCAGGTTTTCAGGTTAGTCTTGAAGCATTGTGCCTGAGGAAGAATTTTTTAGTGTAACGTCAAGGTATTTTGTGAGGGTTTGGGGCAATCCATGAACATTGTTCTATTTGGAAGGGTCTTGGAATGTAGTTTCAAAAATTTCCTCAGGTTTTCAATGTAGTCTTGAAGCATCGTGCCTGAGGAAGGATTTTTTATTGTAACGTCAAGGTATTTTGTGAGGGTATGTGGCAAACCATGAACATTGTGCTATTTGGAAGGGTCTTGGAATGTAGTATCAAACCTTTTCCTCAGGTTTTCAGGTTAGTCTTGAAGCATCGTGCCTGAGGAAGGAATTTTTAGTGTAGCGTAAAGGTATTTTGTTAGGGTTTTGGGCAATTCATGAACATTTTGCTGTCTGGAAGGGTCTCGTAGGGTAGTATGAAAGCTTTTTCTTAGCTTTTCGGGATAGTCTTCAAGCATCGTGCCATGAAGGATTTTTTAGTGTAACGTCAAGGTATTTTGTGAGGGTTTGGGGCAATCCATGAACATTGTGCTGTCTGGAAGGGTCTCGTAGCGTAGTATGAAAGCTTTTTCTTAACTTTTCAGGATATTCTTGAAGCATCGTGCCATGAGGAAGGATTTTTTATTGTAACGTCAAGGTATTTTGTGAGGGTTTGGGGCAATCCATGAACATTGTGCTGTCTGGAAGGGTCTTGTAGGGTAGTATGAAAGCTTTTTCTTAAGTTTTCATGATAGTCTTGAAGCATCGTGCCATGAGGAAGGATTTTTTATTGTAATGTCAAGGTATTTTGTGAGGGTTTGGGGCAATCCATGAACATTGTGCTGTCTGGAAGGGTCTCGTAGGGTAGTATGAAAGCTTTTTCTTATTTTTTCAGGATAGTCTTGAGGCATCGTGCCATGAGGAAGGATTTTTTAGTGTAACGTCAAGGTATTTTGTGAGGGTTTGGGGCAATTCATGAACATTGTGCTGTCTGGAAGGGTCTTGTAGGGTAGTATGAAAGCTTTTTCTTATTCTTTCAGGATAGTCTTGAACCATCGTGCCATGAGGAAGGATTTTTTAGTGTAACGTCAAGGTATTTTGTGAGGGTTTGGGGCAATCCTTGAACATTGTGCTGTCTGGAAGGGTCTTGTAGGGTAGTATGAAAGCTTTTTCTTATGTTTTCAGGATAGTCTTGAAGCATCGTGCCTGAGGAAGGATTTTTTAGTGTAATGTAAAGGTATTTTGTGAGGGTTTGGGGCAATCCATGAACATTGTGCTATCTGGAAGGGTCTCGGAATGTAGTATCCAAACTTTTCCTCAGGTTTTCAGGTTAGTCTTGAAGCATTGTGCCTGAGGAAGGATTTTTTAGTGTAACGTTAAGGTATTTTGTGAGGGTTTGCGGCAATCCATGAACATTGTGCTGTATGGAAGGGTCTCAGAATGTAGTATCAAACCTTTTCCTCAGGTTTTCAGGTTAGTCTTGAAGCATCGTGCCTGAGGAAGGAGTTTTTAGTGTAACGTAAAGGTATTTTGTGAGGGTTTTGGGCAATCCATGAACATTGTGCTATCTGGAAGGGTCTCGGTATGTAGTATCAAACCTTTTCCTCAGGTTTTCAGTGTAGTCTTGAAGCATCGTGCCTGAGGAAGGATTTTTTAGTGTAATGTCAGAGGTATTTTGTGAGGGTTTGGGGCAATCCATGGACATTGTGCTGTTTGGAAGGGTCTCGGTATGTAGTATCAAACCTTTCCCTTAGGTTTTCTGGTTAGTCTTGAAGCATCGAGCCTGAGGAAGGATTTTTTAGTGTAACGTAAAGGTATTTTGTGAGGGTTTGGGGCAATCCATGAACATTGTGCTGTATGGAAGGGTCTCGGAATGTAGTTTCAAACCTTTTCCTCAGGTTTTCAGGTTAGTCTTGAAGTATCGTGCCTGAGGAAGGATTTTTTAGTGTAACGACAAGGTATTTTGTGAGGGTTTAGGGCAATCCATGAACATTGTGCTGTATGGAAGGGTCTCGGAATGTAGTATCAAACCTTTTCCTCAGGTTTTCAGGTTAGTCTTGAAGCATCGTACCTGAGGAAGGATTTTTTAGTGTAACGTCAAGGTATTTTGTGAGGGTTTGGGGCAATCCATGTACATTTTGCTATCTGCAAGGGTCTCGGAATGTATTATCTAACCTTTTCCTCAGGTTTTCAGTGTAGTCTTGAAGCATCGTGCCTGAGAAAGGATTTTTTAGTGTAACGTCAAGGTATTTTGTGAGGGTTTGGGGTAATCCATGAACCTTGTGCTGTATGGAAGGGTCTCGGAATGTAGTATCAAACCTTTTCCTCAGGTTTTCAGGTTAGTCCTGAAGCATCGTGCCTGAGGAAGGATTTTTTAGTGTAACGTCAAGGTATTTTGTGAGGGTTTTGGGCAATCCATGAACATTGTGCTATCTGGAAGGGTCTCGGAATGTAGTATCAAACCTTTTCCTCAGGTATTCAGGTTAGTCTTGAAGCATCGTGCCTGAGGAAGAATTTTAGTGTAACACCAAGGTATTTTGAGAGGTTTGGGGTAATCCATGAACATTGTGATGTATGGAAGGGTCTCGGAATGTAGTATCAAACCTTTTCCTCAGGTTTTCAGGTTAGTCTTGAAGCATCGTGCCTGAGGAAGGATTTTTTAGTGTAACGTCAAGGTATTTTGTGAGGGTTTGTGGCAATCCATGAACATTGTGCTATTAGGAAGGGTCTCGGAATGTATTTTCAAACCTTTTCCTCAGGTTTTCAGGTTAGTCTTGAAGTATCGTGCCTGAGGAAGGATTTTTTAGTGTAACGTCAAGGTATTTTGTGAGGGTTTTGGGCAATCCATGAACATTGTGCTGTCTGGAAGGGTCTTGTAGGGTAGTATGAAAGCTTTTTCTTAAGGTTTCATGATAGTCTTGAAGCATCGTGCCTGAGGAAGGATTTTATAGTTTAACGTCAAGGTATTTTGTGAGGGTTTGGGGCAATCCATGAACATTGTGCTATCTGGAAGGGTCTCGGAATGTAGTATCAAACCTTTTCTTTAGGTTTTCAGTGTAGTCTTGAAGCATCGTGCCTGATTAAGGATTTTGTAGTGTAACGTAAAGGTATTTTGTGAGGGTTTGGGGCAATCCATGAACATTGTGCTATTTGGAAGGGTCTCAGAATGTAGTATCAAACCTTTTCCTCAGGTTTTCAGGTTAGTCCTGAAGCATCGTGCCTGAGGAAGGATTTTTTAGTGTAACGTCCTGGTATTTTGTGAGGATTTGGGGCAATCCATGAACATTGCGCTATTTGGAAGGGTCTCGGAATGTAGTTTCAAACCTTTTCCTCAGGTTTTCAGGTTAGTCTTGAAGCATCCTGCCATGAGGAAGGATTTTTTAGTGTAACGTAAAGGTATTTTGTTAGGGTTTTGGGCAATCCATGAACATTGTGCTATTTGGAAGGGTCTCGGAATGTAGTATCAAACCTTTTCCTCAGGTTTTCAGTGTAGTCTTGAAGCATCGTGCCTGAGGAAGGATTTTTTAGTGTAATGTCAAGGTATTTTGCGAGGGTTTGGGGCAATCCATGAACATTGTGCTATTTGGAAGGGTCTCGGAATGTAGTATCAAACCTTTACCTCAGGTTTTCAGGTTAGTCTTGAAGCATTGTGCCTGAGGAAGAATTTTTTAGTGTTACGTCAAGGTATTTTGTGAGGGTTTGGGGCAATCCATGAACATTGTTCTATTTGGAAGGGTCTTGGAATGTAGTTTCAAAAATTTCCTCAGGTTTTCAATGTAGTCTTGAAGCATCGTGCCTGAGGAAGGATTTTTTATTGTAACGTCAAGGTATTTTGTGAGGGTATGTGGCAAACCATGAACATTGTGCTATTTGGAAGGGTCTTGGAATGTAGTATCAAACCTTTTCCTCAGGTTTTCAGGTTAGTCTTGAAGCATCGTGCCTGAGGAAGGAATTTTTAGTGTAGCGTAAAGGTATTTTGTTAGGGTTTTGGGCAATTCATGAACATTTTGCTGTCTGGAAGGGTCTCGTAGGGTAGTATGAAAGCTTTTTCTTAGCTTTTCGGGATAGTCTTCAAGCATCGTGCCATGAAGGATTTTTTAGTGTAACGTCAAGGTATTTTGCGAGGGTTTGGGGCAATCCATGAACATTGTGCTATCTGGAAGGGTCTCGGAATGTAGTATCAAACCTTTTCCTCAGGTTTTCAGGTTAGTCTTGAAGCATCGTGCCTGAGGAAGGATTTTTTAGTGTAACGTCAAGGTATTTTGTGAGGGTTTGGGGCAATCCATGAACATTGTGCTGTCTGGAAGGGTCTCGTAGCGTAGTATGAAAGCTTTTTCTTAACTTTTCAGGATATTCTTGAAGCATCGTGCCATGAGGAAGGATTTTTTATTGTAACGTCAAGGTATTTTGTGAGGGTTTGGGGCAATCCATGAACATTGTGCTGTCTGGAAGGGTCTTGTAGGGTAGTATGAAAGCTTTTTCTTAAGTTTTCATGATAGTCTTGAAGCATCGTGCCATGAGGAAGGATTTTTTATTGTAATGTCAAGGTATTTTGTGAGGGTTTGGGGCAATCCATGAACATTGTGCTGTCTGGAAGGGTCTCGTAGGGTAGTATGAAAGCTTTTTCTTATTTTTTCAGGATAGTCTTGAGGCATCGTGCCATGAGGAAGATTTTTTAGTGTAACGTCAAGGTATTTTGTGAGGGTTTGGGGCAATTCATGAACATTGTGCTGTCTGGAAGGGTCTCGTAGGGTAGTATGAAAGCTTTTTCTTATTCTTTCAGGATAGTCTTGAACCATCGTGCCATGAGGAAGGATTTTTTAGTGTAACGTCAAGGTATTTTGTGAGGGTTTGGGGCAATCCTTGAACATTGTGCTGTCTGGAAGGGTCTTGTAGGGTAGTATGAAAGCTTTTTCTTATGTTTTCAGGATAGTCTTGAAGCATCGTGCCTGAGGAAGGATTTTTTAGTGTAATGTAAAGGTATTTTGTGAGCGTTTGGGGCAATCCATGAACATTGTGCTATCTGGAAGGGTCTCGGAATGTAGTATCCAAACTTTTCCTCAGGTTTTCAGGTTAGTCTTGAAGCATTGTGCCTGAGGAAGGATTTTTTAGTGTAACGTTAAGGTATTTTGTGAGGGTTTGCGGCAATCCATGAACATTGTGCTGTATGGAAGGGTCTCAGAATGTAGTATCAAACCTTTTCCTCAGGTTTTCAGGTTAGTCTTGAAGCATCGTGCCTGAGGAAGGAGTTTTTAGTGTAACGTAAAGGTATTTTGTGAGGGTTTGGGGCAATCCATGAACATTGTGCTATCTGGAAGGGTCTCGGTATGTAGTATCAAACCTTTTCCTCAGGTTTTCAGTGTAGTCTTGAAGCATCGTGCCTGAGGAAGGATTTTTTAGTGTAATGTCAGAGGTATTTTGTGAGGGTTTGGGGCAATCCATAGACATTGTGCTGTTTGGAAGGGTCTCGGTATGTAGTATCAAACCTTTCCCTTAGGTTTTCTGGTTAGTCTTGAAGCATCGAGCCTGAGGAAGGATTTTTTAGTGTAACGTAAAGGTATTTTGTGAGGGTTTGGGGCAATCCATGAACATTGTGCTGTATGGAAGGGTCTCGGAATGTAGTTTCAAACCTTTTCCTCAGGTTTTCAGGTTAGTCTTGAAGTATCGTGCCTGAGGAAGGATTTTTTAGTGTAACGTCAAGGTATTTTGTGAGGGTTTAGGGCAATCCATGAACATTGTGCTGTATGGAAGGGTCTCGGAATGTAGTATCAAACCTTTTCCTCAGGTTTTCAGGTTAGTCTTGAAGCATCGTACCTGAGGAAGGATTTTTTAGTGTAACGTCAAGGTATTTTGTGAGGGTTTGGGGCAATCCATGTACATTTTGCTATCTGCAAGGGTCTCGGAATGTATTATCAAACCTTTTCCTCAGGTTTTCAGTGTAGTCTTGAAGCATCGTGCCTGAGGAAGGATTTTTTAGTGTAACGTCAAGGTATTTTGTGAGGGTTTGGGGTAATCCATGAACCTTGTGCTGTATGGAAGGGTCTCGGAATGTAGTATCAAACCTTTTCCTCAGGTTTTCATTGTACTCTTGAAGCATCGTGCCTGAGGAAGGATTTTTTAGTGTAACGTCAAGGTATTTTGTGAGGGTTTGGGGCAATCCATGAACATTGTGCTATCTGGAAGGGTCTCGGAATGTAGTATCAAACCTTTTCCTCAGGTATTCAGGTTAGTCTTGAAGCATCGTGCCTGAGGAAGAATTTTTTAGTGTAACACCAAGGTATTTTGAGAGGTTTGGGGTAATCCATGAACATTGTGATGTATGGAAGGGTCTCGGAATGTAGTATCAAACCTTTTCCTCAGGTTTTCAGGTTAGTCTTGAAGCATCGTGCCTGAGGAAGGATTTTTTAGTGTAACGTCAAGGTATTTTGTGAGGGTTTGTGGCAATCCATGAACATTGTGCTATTAGGAAGGGTCTCGGAATGTATTTTCAAACCTTTTCCTCAGGTTTTCAGGTTAGTCTTGAAGTATCGTGCCTGAGGAAGGATTTTTTAGTGTAACGTCAAGGTATTTTGTGAGGGTTTTGGGCAATCCATGAACATTGTGCTGTCTGGAAGGGTCTTGTAGGGTAGTATGAAAGCTTTTTCTTAAGGTTTCATGATAGTCTTGAAGTATCGTGCCTGAGGAAGGATTTTTTAGTGTAACATCAAGGTATTTTATGAGGGTTTGGGGCAATCCATGAACATTGTGCTATTTGGAAGGGTCTCAGAATGTATTTTCAAACATTTTCCTCAGGTTTTCAGGTTAGTCTTGAAGTATCGTGCCTGAGGAAGGATTTTTTAGTGTAACGTCAAGGTATTTTGTGAGGGTTTGGGGTAATCCATGAACATTGTGCTGTATGGAAGGGTCTTGGAATGTAGTATCAAACCTTTTCCTCAGGTTTTCAGGTTAGTCTTGAAGTATCGTGCCTGAGGAAGGATTTTTTAGTGTAACGTCAAGGTATTTTGTGAGGGTTTGGTGCAATCCATGAACATTGTGCTCTCTGGAAGGGTCTCGGAATGTAGTATCAAACCTTTTCCTCAGGTTTTCAGTGTAGTCTTGAAGCATCGTGCCTGAGGAAGGATTTTTTAGTGTAAAGTCAAGGTATTTTGTGAGGGTTTGGTGCAATCCATGAACATTGTGGTATCTGGAAGGGTCTCGGAATGTAGTATCAAACCTTTTCCTCAGGTTTTCATTGTAGTCTTGAAGCATCGTGCCTGAGGAAGGATTTTTTAGTGTAACATCAAGGTATTTTGTGAGGGTTTGGGGCAATCCATGAACATTGTGCTGTATGGAAGGGTCTTGGAATGTAGTATCAAACCTTTTCCTCAGGTTTTCAGGTTAGTCTTGAAGCATCGTGCCTGAGGAAGGATTTTTTAGTGTAACGTCAAGGTATTTTGTGAGGGTTTGGGGCAATCCAGGAACATTGTGCTATCTGGAAGGGTCTCGGAATGTAGTATCAAACCTTTTCCTCAGGTATTCAGGTTAGTCTTGAAGCATCGTGCCTAAGAAAAAATTTTTTAGTGTAACGTCAAGGTATTTTGTGAGGTTTGGGGTAATCCATGAACATTGTGCTGTATGGAAGGGTCTCGGAATGTAGTATCAAACCTTTTCCTCAGGTTTTCAGTGTAGTCTTGAAGCATCGTGCCTGAGGAAGGATTTTTTAGTGTAACGTTAAGGTATTTTGTGAGGGTTTGGGGCAATCCATGAACATTGTGCTGTATGGAAGGGTCTCAGAATGTAGTATCAAACCTTTTCCTCAGGTTTTCAGGTTAGTCTTGAAGCATCGTGCCTGAGGAAGGATTTTTTAGTGTAACGTCAAGGTATTTTGTGAGGGTTTGGGGCAATCCATGAACATTGTGCTATCTGGAAGAGTCTCGGAATGTAGTATCAAACATTTTCCTCAGGTTTTCAGATTAGTCTTCAAGCATCTTGCCTGAGGAAGGTTTTTTTAGTGTAACGTCAAGGTATTTTGTGAGGGTTTGGGGCAATCCATGAACATTGTGCTATTTGGAAGGGTCTCGGAATGTATTTTCAAACCTTTTCCTCAGGTTTTCAGGTTAGTCTTGAAGTATCGTGCCTGAGGAAGGATTTTTTAGTGTAACGTAAAGGTATTTTGTGAGGGTTTGGGGCAATCCATGAACATTGTGCTATTTGGAAGGGTCTCGGAATGTAGTATCAAAACTTTTCCTCAGGTTTTCAGGTTAGTCTTGAAGTATCGTGCCTGAGGAAGGATTTTTTAGTGTAACGTCAATGTATTTTGTGAGGGTTTGGGGCAATCCATGAACATTGTGCTATTTGGAAGGGTCTCAGATTGTAGTATCAAACCTTTTCCTCAGGTTTTCAGGTTAGTCTTGAAGCATCGTGCCTGAGGAAGTATTTTTTAGTGTAACGTCAAGGTATTTTGTGAGGGTTTGGGGCAATCCATGAACATTGTGCTGTATGGAAGGGTTTTGGAATGTAGCATCAAACCTTTTCCTCAGGTTTTCAGGTTAGTCTTGAAGCATCGTGCCTGAGGAAGGATTTTTTAGTGTAACGTAAAGGTATTTTGTGAGGGTTTTGGGCAATCCATGAACATTGTGCTATCTGGAAGGGTCTCGGAATGTAGTATCAAACCTTTTCCTCAGGTTTTCAGTGTAGTCTTCAAGAATCGTGCCTGAGGAAGGATTTTTTAGTGTAACGTCAAGGTATTTTGTGAGTGTTTTGGGCAATCCATGAACATTGTGCTGTATGGAAGGGCCTCGGAATGTAGTATCAAACCTTTTCCTCAGGTTTTCAGGTTAGTCTTGAAGTATCGTGCCTGAGGAAGGATTTTTTAGTGTAACGTCAAGGTATTTTGTGAGGGTTTGGGGCAATCCATGAACATTGTACTATTTGGAAGGGTCTCGGAATGTATTTTCAAACCTTTTCCTCAGGTTTTCAGGTTAGTCTTGAAGTATCGTGCCTGAGGAAGGATTTTTTAGTGTAACGTCAAGGTATTTTGTGAGGGTTTGGTGCAATCCATGAACATTGTGCTATTTGGAAGGGTCTCAGAATGTATTTTCAAACCTTTTCCTCAGGTTTTCAGGTTAGTCGTGAAGTATCGTGCCTGAGGAAGGATTTTTTAGTGTAACGTCAAGGTATTTTGTGAGGGTTTGGGGCAATCCATGAACATTGTGCTGTATGGAAGGGTCTTGGAATGTAGTATCAAACCTTTTCCTCAGGTTTTCAGGTTAGTCTTGAAGTATCGTGCCTGAGGAAGGATTTTTTAGTGTAACGTCAAGGTATTTTGTGAGGGTTTGGGGCAATCCATGAACATTGTGCTATCTGGAAGGGTCTCGGAATGTAGTATCAAACCTTTTCCTCAGGTTTTCAGTGTAGTCTTGAAGCATCGTGCCTGAGGAAGGATTTTTTAGTGTAACGTCAAGGTATTTTGTGAGTGTTTGGGGCAATCCATGAATATTGTGCTTTCTGGAAGGGTCTCGGAATGTAGTATCAAACCTTTTCCTCAGGTTTTCAATGTAGTCTTGAAGCATCGTGCCTGAGGAAGGATTTTTTAGTGTAACGTCAAGGTATTTTGTGAGGGTTTGGGGTAATCCATGAACATTGTGCTGTATGGAAGGGTCTTGGAATGTAGTATCAAACCTTTTCCTCAGGTTTTCAGGTAAGTCTTGAAGCATCGTGCCTGAGGAAGGATTTTTTAGTGTAACGTCAAGGTATTTTGTGAGTGTTTGGGGCAATCCATGAACATTGTGCTATCTGGAAGGGTCTCGGAATGTAGTATCAAACCTTTTCCTCAAGTATTCAGGTTAGTCTTGAAGCATCGTGCCTGAGGAAGAATTTTTTAGTGTAACGTCAAGGTATTTTGAGAGGTTTGGGGTAATCCATGAACATTATGCTGTATGGAAGGGTCTCGGAATGTAGTATCAAACCTTTTCCTCAGGTTTTCAGGTTAGTCTTGAAGCATCGTGCCTGAGGAAGGATTTTTTAGTGTAACGTCAAGGTATTTTGTGAGGGTTTGTGGCAATCCATGAACATTGTGCTATTAGCAAGGGTCTCGGAATGTATTTTCAAACCTTTTCCTCAGGTTTTCAGGTTAGTCTTGAAGTATCGTGCCTGAGGAAGGATTTTTTAGTGTAACGTCAAGGTATTTTGTGAGGGTTTGGGGCAATCCATGAACATTGTGCTATATGGAAGGGTCTCGGAATGTAGTATCAAACCTTTTCCTCAGGTTTTCAGGTTAGTCTTGAAGTATCGTGCCTGAGGAAGGGTTTTTTAGTGTAACGTAAAGGTATTTTGTGAGGGTTTGGGGAAATCCATGAACATTGTTCTATTTGGAAGGGTCTCAGTATGTATTTTCAAACCTTTTCCTCAGGTTTTCAGGTTAGTCTTGAAGCATCGTGCCTGAGGAAGGATTTTTTAGTGTAACGTCAAGGTATTTTGTGAGGGTTTGGGGCAATCCATGAACATTGTGCTATCTGGAAGGGTCTCGGAATGTAGTATCAAACCTTTTCCTCAGGTTTTCAGTGTAGTCTGGAAGCATCGTGCCTGAGGAAGGATTTTTTAGTGTAACGTCAAGGTATTTTGTGAGGGTTTGGGGTAATCCATGAACATTGTGCTGTATGGAAGGGTCTCGGAATGTAGTATCAAACCTTTTCCTCAGGTTTTCATTGTAGTCTTGAAGCATCGTGCCTGAGGAAGGATTTTTTAGTGTAACGTCAAGGTATTTTGTGAGTGTTTCGGGCAATCCATGAACATTGTGCTATCTGGAAGGGTCTCGGAATGTAGTATCAAACCTATTCCTCAGGTATTCAGGTTAGTCTTGAAGCATCGTGCCTGAGGAAGAATTTTTTAGTGTAACGTCAAGGTATTTTGAGAGGTTTGGGGTAATCCATGAACATTGTGCTGTATGGAAGGGTCTCGGAATGTAGTATCAAACCTTTTCCTCAGGTTTTCAGGTTAGTCTTGAAGCATCGTGCCTGATTAAGGATTTTTTAGTGTAACGTCAAGGTATTTTGTGAGGGTTTGTGGCAATCCATGAACATTGTGCTATTAGGAAGGGTCTCGGAATGTATTTTCAAACATTTTCCTCAGGTTTTCAGGTTAGTCTTGAAGTATCGTGCCTGAGGAAGGATTTTTTAGTGTAACGTCAAGGTATTTTGTGAGGGTTTGGTGCAATCCATGAACATTGTGCTGTATGGAAAGGTCTCGGAATGTAGTATCAAACCTTTTCCTCAGGTTTTCAGGTTAGTCTTGAAGTATCGTGCCTGAGGAAGGATTTTTTAGTGTAACGTCAAGGTATTTTGTGAGGGTTTGGGGCAATCCATGAACATTGTGCTATGTGGAAGGGTCTCAGAATGTATTTTCAAACCTTTTCCTCAGGTTTTCAGGTTAGTCTTGAAGTATCGTGCCTGAGGAAGGATTTTTTAGTGTAACGTCAAGGTATTTTGTGAGGGTTTGGGGCAATCCATGAACATTGTGCTGTATGGAAAGGTCTTGGAATGTAGTATCAAACCTTTTCCTCAGGTTTTCAGGTTAGTCTTGAAGTATCGTGCCTGAGGAAGGATTTTTTAGTGTAACGTCAAGGTATTTTGTGAGGGTTTGGGGCAATCCATGAACATTGTGCTGTATGGAAAGGTCTTGGAATGTAGTATCAAACCTTTTCCTCAGGTTTTCAGGTTAGTCTTGAAGCATCGTGCCTGAGGAAGGATTTTTTAGTGTAACGTTAAGGTATTTTGTGAGGGTTTTGGGCAATCCATGAACATTGTGCTGTATGGAAGGGTCTCATAATGTAGTATCAAACCTTTTCCTCAGGTTTTCAGGTTAGTCTTGAAGCATCGTGCCTGAGGAAGGATTTTTTAGTGTAACGTCAAGGTATTTTGTGAGGGTTTGGGGCAATCCATGAACATTGTGCTATCTGGAAGGGTCTCGGAATGTAGTATCAAACCTTTTCCTCAGGTTTTCAGTGTAGTCTGGAAGCATCGTGCCTGAGGAAGGATTTTTTAGTGTAACGTCAAGGTATTTTGTGAGGGTTTGGGGTAATCCATGAACATTGTGCTGTATGGAAGGGTCTCGGAATGTAGTATCAAACCTTTTCCTCAGGTTTTCATTGTAGTCTTGAAGCATCGTGCCTGAGGAAGGATTTTTTAGTGTAACGTCAAGGTATTTTGTGAGTGTTTCGGGCAATCCATGAACATTGTGCTATCTGGAAGGGTCTCGGAATGTAGTATCAAACCTATTCCTCAGGTATTCAGGTTAGTCTTGAAGCATCGTGCCTGAGGAAGGATTTTTTAGTGTAACGTCAAGGTATTTTGAGAGGTTTGGGGTAATCCATGAACATTGTGCTGTATGGAAGGGTCTCGGAATGTAGTATCAAACCTTTTCCTCAGGTTTTCAGGTTAGTCTTGAAGCATCGTGCCTGAGGAAGGATTTTTTAGTGTAACATCAACGTATTTTGTGAGGGTTTGTGGCAATCCATGAACATTGTGCTATTAGGAAGGGTCTCGGAATGTATTTTCAAACATTTTCCTCAGGTTTTCAGGTTAGTCTTGAAGTATCGTGCCTGAGGAAGGATTTTTTAGTGTAACGTCAAGGTATTTTGTGAGGGTTTGGTGCAATCCATGAACATTGTGCTGTATGGAAAGGTCTCGGAATGTAGTATCAAACCTTTTCCTCAGGTTTTCAGGTTAGTCTTGAAGTATCGTGCCTGAGGAAGGATTTTTTAGTGTAACGTCAAGGTATTTTGTGAGGGTTTGGGGCAATCCATGAACATTGTGCTATGTGGAAGGGTCTCAGAATGTATTTTCAAACCTTTTCCTCAGGTTTTCAGGTTAGTCTTGAAGTATCGTGCCTGAGGAAGGATTTTTTAGTGTAACGTCAAGGTATTTTGTGAGGGTTTGGGGCAATCCATGAACATTGTGCTGTATGGAAAGGTCTTGGAATGTAGTATCAAACCTTTTCCTCAGGTTTTCAGGTTAGTCTTGAAGTATCGTGCCTGAGGAAGGATTTTTTAGTGTAACGTCAAGGTATTTTGTGAGGGTTTGGGGATATCCATGAACATTGTGCTATATGGAAGGGTCTCGGAATGTAGTATCAAACCTTTTCCTCAGGTTTTCAGTGTAGTCTTGAAGCATCGTGCCTGAGGAAGGATTTTTTAGTGTAACGTCAAGGTATTTTGTGAGGGTTTGGGGCAATCCATGAAAATTGTGCTATCTGGAAGGGTCTCGGAATGTAGTATCAAACCTTTTCCACAGGTTTTCAGGTTAGTCTTGAAGCATCGTGCCTGAGGAAGGATTTTTTAGTGTAACGTCAAGGTATTTTGTGAGGGTTTGGGGTAATCCATGAACATTGTGCTGTATGGAAGGGTCTTGGAATGTAGTATCAAACCTTTTCCTCAGGTTTTCAGGTTAGTCTTGAAGCATCGTGCCTGAGGAAGGATTTTTTAGTGTAACGTCAAGGTATTTTGTGAGTGTTTTGGGCAATCCATGAACATTATGCTATCTGGAAGGGTCTCAGAATGTAGTATCAAACCTTTTCCTCAGGTATTGAGGTTAGTCTTGAAGCATCGTGCCTTAGGAAGGATTTTTTAGTGTAACGTCAAGGTATTTTGTGAGGGTTTTGGGCAATCCATGAACATTGTGCTGTATGGAAGGGTCTCATAATGTAGTATCAAACCTTTTCCTCAGGTTTTCAGGTTAGTCTTGAAGCATCGTGCCTGAGGAAGGATTTTTTAGTGTAATGTCAAGGTATTTTGTGAGGGTTTTGGGCAATCCATGAACATTGTGCTATCTGCAAGAGTCTCGGAATGTAGTATCAAACATTTTCCTCAGGTTTTCAGGTTAGTCTTGAAGCATCTTGCCTGAGGAAGGATTTTTTAGTGTAACGTCAAGGTATTTTGTCAGGGTTTGGGGCAATCCATGAAGATTGTGCTATTTGGAAGGGTCTCGGAATGTAGTATCAAACCTTTTCCTCAGGTTTTCAGGTTAGTCTTGAAGCATCGTGCCTGAGGAAGGATTTTTTAGTGTAACGTTAAGGTATTTTGTGAGGGTTTGGGGCAATCCATGAACATTGTGCTATATGGAAGGGTCTTCGAATGTAGCATCAAACCTTTTCCTCAGGTTTTCAGGTTAGTCTTGAAGCATCGTGCCTGAGGAAGGATTTTTTAGTTTAACGTCAAGGTATTTTGTGAGGGTTTGGGGCAATCCATGAACATTTTGCTATCTGGAAGGGTCTCGGAATGTAGTATCAAACCTTTTCCTCAGGTTTTCAGTGTAGTCTTGAAGCATCGTGCCTGAGGAAGGATTTTTTAGTGTAACGTCAAGGTATTTTGTGAGGGTTTGGGGCAATCCATGAACATTGTGCTGTATGGAAGGGTCTTGGAATGTAGTATCAAACCTTTTCCTCAGGTTTTCAGGTTAGTCTTGAAGCATCGTGCCTGAGGAAGGATTTTTTAGTGTAACGTCAAGGTATTTTGTGAGGGTTTGGGGCAATCCATGAACATTGTGCTATCTGGAAGGGTCTCGGAATGTAGTATCAAACCTTTTCCTCAGGTTTTCAGTGTAGTCTTGAAGCATCGTGCCTGAGGAAGGATTTTTTAGTGTAACGTTAAGGTATTTTGTGAGTGTTTGGGGCAATCCATGAACATTGTGCTGTATGGAAGGGTCTCGGAATGTAGTATCAAACCTTTTCCTCAGGTTTTCAGGTTAGTCTTGAAGTATCGTGCCTGAGGAAGGATTTTTTAGTGTAACGTCAATGTATTTTTTTAGGGTTTGGGGCAATCCATGAACATTGTGCTATTTGGAAGGGTCTTGGAATGTATTTTCAAACCTTTTCCTCAGGTTTTCAGGTTAGTCTTGAAGTATCGTGCCTGAGGAAGGATTTTTTAGTGTAACGTCAAGGTATTTTGTGAGGGTTTGGGGCAGTCCATGAACATTGTGCTATCTGGAAGGGTCTCGGAATGTAGTATCAATCCTTTTCCTCAGGTTTTCAGGTTAGTCTTGAAGCATCTTGCCTGAGGAAGGATTTTTTAGTGTAACGTCAAGGTATTTTGTGAGGGTTTGGGGCAATCCATGAACATTGTGCTATTTGGAAGGGTCTCGGAATGTATTTTCAAACCTTTTCCTCAGGTTTTCAGGTTAGTCTTGAAGCATCGTGCCTGAGGAAGGATTTTTTAGTGTAACGTCAAGGTATTTTGTGAGGGTTTGGGGCAATCCATGAACATTGGGCTATTTGGAAGGGAATCGAAATGTAGAATCAAACCTTTTCCTCAGGTTTTCAGGTTAGTCTTGAAGTATCGTGCCTGAGGAAGGATTTTTTAGTGTAACGTCAAGGTATATTGTGAGGGTTTGGGGCAATCCATGAACATTGTGCTATCTGGAAGGGTCTCGGAATGTAGTATCAAAACTTTTCCTCAGGTTTTCAGGTTAGTCTTGAAGCATCGTCCTTGAGGAAGGATTTTTTAGTGTAACGTCAAGGTATTTTGTGAGGGTTTGGGGCAATCCATGAACATTGTGCTCTATGGAAGGGTCTTGGAATGTAGTATCAAACCTTTTCCTCAGGTTTTCAGGTTAGTCTTGAAGCATCGTGCCTGAGGAAGGATTTTTTAGTGTAACGTCAAGGTATTTTGTGAGTGTTTGGGGCAATCCATGAACATTGTGCTATCTGGAAGGGTCTCAGAATGTAGTATCAAACCTTTTCCTCAGGTTTTCAGTGTAGTCTTGAAGCATCGTGCCTGATTAAGGATTTTTTAGTGTAACGTCAAGGTATTTTGTGAGGGTTTGGGGCAATCCATGAACATTGTGCTGTTTGGAAGGGTCTTGGAATGTAGTATCAAACCTTTTCCTCAGGTTTTCAGTGTAGTCTTGAAGTATCGTGCCTGAGGAAGGATTTTTTAGTGTAACGTCAAGGTATTTTGTGAGGGTTTGGGGCAATCCATGAAGATTGTGCTATTTGGAAGGGTCTCGGAATGTATTTTCAAACCTTTTCCTCAGGTTTTCAGGTTAGTCTTGAAGTATCGTGCCTGAGAAAGGATTTTTTAGTGTAACGTCAAGGTATTTTGTGAGGGTTTGGGGCAATCCATGAACATTGTGCTATCTGGAAGGGTCTCGGAATGTAGTATCAAACCTTTTCCTCAGGTTTTCAGTGTAGTCTTGAAGCATCGTGCCTGAGGAAGGATTTTTTAGTGTAACGTCAAGGTATTTTGTGAGGGTTTGGGGCAATCCATGAACATTATGCTGTATGGAAGGGTCTCGGAATGTAGTATCAAATCTTTTCCTCAGGTTTTCAGGTTAGTCTTGAAGTATCGTGCCTGAGGAAGGATTTTTTAGTGTAACGTCAAGGGATTTTGTGAGGGTTTGGGGCAATCCATGAACATTGTGCTATTTGGAAGGGTCTCGGAATGTAGTTTCAAACCTTTTCCTCAGGTTTTCAGGTTAGTCTTGAAGTATCGTGCCTGAGGAAGGATTTTTTAGTGTAACGTCAAGGTATTTTGTGAGGGTTTAGGGCAATCCATGAACATTGTGCTATTTGGAAGGGTCTCGGAATGTAGTATCAAACCTTTTCCTCAGGTTTTCAGGTTAGTCTTGAAGCATCGTGCCTGAGGAATGATTTTTTAGTGTAACGTCAAGGTATTTTGTGAGGGTTTGGGGCAATCCATGAACATTGTGCTATCTGGAAGGGGCTTGGAATGTAGTATCAAACCTTTTCCTCAGGTTTTCAGGTTAGTCTTGAAGCATTGTGCCTGAGGAAGGATTTTTTTGTGTAACGTCAAGGTATTTTGTGAGGGTTTGGGGCAATCCATGAACATTGTGCTGTATGGAAGGGTCTCGGAATGTAGTATCAAACCTTTTCCTCGGGTTTTCAGGTTAGTCTTGAAGTATCGTGCCTGAGGAAGGATTTTTTAGTGTAACGTCAAGGTATTTTGTGAGGGTTTTGGGCAATCCATGAACATTGTGCTGTCTGGAAGGGTCTCGGAATGTAGTATCAAACCTTTTCCTCAGGTTTTCATTGTAGTCTTGAAGCATCGTGCCTGAGGAAGGATTTTTTAGTGTAACGTCAAGGTATTTTTTGAGGGTTTGGGGCAATCCATGAACATTGTGCTATCTGGAATGGTCTCGGAATGTAGTATTAAACCTTTTCCTCAGGTTTTCAGGTTAGTCTTGAAGCATCGTGCCTGAGGAAGGATTTTTTAGTGTAACGTCAAGGTATTTTGTGAGGGTTTGGGGCAATCCATGAACATTGTGCTGTATGGAAGGGTCTCGGAATGTAGTATCAAACCTTTTCCTCAGGTTTTCAGGTTAGTCTTTAAGTATCGTGCCTGAGGAAGGATTTTTTAGTGTAACGTCAAGGTATTTTGTGAGGGTTTGGGGCAATCCATGAACATTGTGCTATTTGGAAGGGTCTCGGAATGTATTTTCAAACCTTTTCCTCAGGTTTTCAGGTTAGTCTTGAAGCATCGTGCCTGAGGAAGGATTTTTTAGTGTAACGTCAAGGTATTTTGTGATGGTTTAGGGCAATCCATGAACATTGTGCTATTTGGAAGTGTCTCGGAATGTGTTTTCAAACCTTTTCCTCAGGTTTTCAGGATAGTCTTGAAGCATCGTGCCTGAGGAAGGATTTTTTAATGTAACGTCAAGGTATTTTGTGAGGGTTTGGGGCAATCCATGAAAATTGTGCTATTTGGATGGGTCTCGGAATGTAGTATCAAACCTTTTCCTCAGGTTTTCAGGTTAGTCTTGAAGCATCGTGCCTGAGGAAGGATTTTTTAGTGTAACGTCAAGGTATTTTGTGAGGGTTTGGGGCAATCCATGAACATTGTGCTGTATGGAAGGGTCTTGGAATGTAGTATCAAACCTTTTCCTCAGGTTTTCAGGTTAGTCTTGAAGCATCGTGCCTGAGGAAGGATTTTTTAGTGTAACGTCAAGGTATTTTGTGAGGGTTTGGGGCAATCCATGAACATTGTGCTGTATGGAAGGGTCTTGGAATGTAGTATCAAACCTTTTCCTCAGGTTTTCAGGTTAGTCTTGAAGCATCGTGCCTGAGGAAGGATTTTTTAGTGTAACGTCAAGGTATTTTGTGAGTGTTTGGGGCAATCCATGAACATTGTGCTATCTGGAAGGGTCTCGGAATGTAGTATCAAACCTTTTCCTCAGGTTTTCAATTTAGTCTTGAAGCATCGTGCCTGAGGAAGGATTTTTTAGTGTAACGTCAAGGTATTTTGTGAGTGTTTGGGGCAATCCATGAACATTGTGCTGTATGGAAGGGTCTTGGAATGTAGTATCAAACCTTTTCCTCAGGTTTTCAGGTTAGTCTTGAAGTATCGTGCCTGAGGAAGGATTTTTTAGTGTAATGTCAAGGTATTTTGTGAGGGTTTGGGGCAATCCATGAACATTGTGCTATTTGGAAGGGTCTCGGAATGTATTTTCAAACCTTTTCCTCAGGTTTTCAGGTTAGTTTTGAAGTATCGTGCCTGAGGAAGGATTTTTTAGTGTAACGTCAAGGTATTTTGTGAGGGTTTGGGGCAATCCATGAACATTGTGCTATCTGGAAGGGTCTTGGAATGTAGTATCAATCCTTTTCCTCAGGTTTTCAGGTTAGTCTTGAAGCATCTTGCCTGAGGAAGGATTTTTTAGTGTAACGTCAAGGTATTTTGTGAGGGTTTGGGGCAATCCATGAACATTGTGCTATTTGGAAGCGTCTCGGAATGTATTTTCAAACCTTTTCCTCAGGTTTTCAGGTTAGTCTTGAAGTATCGTGCCTGAGGAAGGATTTTTTAGTGTAACGTCAAGGTATTTTGTGAGGGTTTGGGGCAATCCATGAACATTGTGGTATTTGGAAGGGTCTCGGAATGTAGTATCAAACCTTTTCCAAAGGTTTTCAGGTTAGTCTTGAAGTATCGTGCCTTAGGAAGGATTTTTTAGTGTAACGTCAAGGTATTTTGTGAGGGTTTGGGGCAATCCATGAACATTGTGCTGTATGGAAGGGTCTCGGAATGTAGCATCAAACCTTTTCCTCAGGTTTTCAGGTTAGTCTTGAAGCATCGTGCCTGAGGAAGGATTTTTTAGTGTAACGTCAAGGTATTTTGTGAGGGTTTGGGGCAATCCATGAACATTGTGCTATCTGGAAGGGTCTAGGAATGTAGTATCAAACCTTTTCCTCAGGTTTTCAGGTTAGTCTTGAAGCATTGTGCCTGAGGAAGGATTTTTTTGTGTAACGTCAAGGTATTTTGTGAGGGTTTGGGGCAATCCATGAACATTGTGCTGTATGGAAGGGTCTTGGAATGTAGTATCAAACCTTTTCCTCAGGTTTTCAGGTTAGTCTTGAAGCATCGTGCCTGAGGAAGGATTTTTTAGTGTAACGTCAAGGTATTTTGTGAGGGTTTGGGGCAATCCATGAACATTGTGCTATCTGGAAGGGTCTCGGAATGTAGTATCAAACCTTTTCCTCAGGTATTCAGGTTAGTCTTGAAGCATTGTGCCTGAGGAAGGATTTTTTTGTGTAACGTCAAGGTATTTTGTGAGGATTTTGGGCAATCCATGAACATTGTGCTGTATGGAAGGGTCTCGGAATGTAGTATCAAATCTTTTCCTCAGGTTTTCAGGTTAGTCTTGAAGTATCGTGCCTGAGGAAGGATTTTTTAGTGTAACGTCAAGGTATTTTGTGAGGGTTTGGGGCAATCCCTCAACATTGTGCTCTTTGGAAGGGTCTCGGAATGTATTTTCAAACCTTTTCCTCAGACTTTCAGGTTAGTCTTGAAGTATCGTGCCTGAGGAAGGATTTTTTAGTGTAACGTCAAGGTATTTTGTGAGTGTTTGGGGCAATCCATGAACATTGTGCTATCTGGAAGGGTCTCGGAATGTAGTATCAAACCTTTTCCTCAGGTATTCAGGTTAGTCTTGAAGCATCGTGCCTGAGGAAGGATTTTTTAGTGTAACGTCAAGGTATTTTGTGAGGGTTTTGGGCAATCCATGAACATTGTGCTGTATTGAAGGGTCTCGGAATGTAGTATCAAACCTTTTCCCCAGGTTTTCAGGTTAGTCTTGAAGTATCGTGCCTGAGGAAGGATTTTTTAGTGTAACGTCAAGGTATTTTGTGAGGGTTTGGGGTAATCCATGAACATTGTGCTATTTGGAAGGGTCTCAGAATGTAGTATCAAACCTTTTCCTCAGGTTTTCAGGTTAGTCTTGAAGCATCGTGTCTGAGGAATGATTTTTTAGTGTAACGTCAAGGTATTTTGTGAGGGTTTGGGGCAATCCATGAACATTGTGCTATCTGGAAGGGTCTCGGAATGTAGTATCAAACCTTTTCCTCAGGTTTTCAGGTTAGTCTTGAAGCATTGTGCCTGAGGGAGGATTTTTTTGTGTAACGTCAAGGTATTTTGTGAGGGTTTGGGGCAATCCATGAACATTGTGCTGTATGGAAGGGTCTTGGAATGTAGTATCAAACCTTTTCCTCAGGTTTTCAGGTTAGTCTTGGAGCATCGTGCCTGAGGAATGATTTTTTAGTGTAATGTCAAGGTATTTTGTGAGTGTTTGGGGCAATCCATGAACATTGTGCTATCTGGAAGGGTCTCGGAATGTAGTATCAAACCTTTTCCTCAGGTTTTCAGGTTAGTCTTGAAGCATCGTGCCTGAGGAAGGATTTTTTAGTGTAACGTCAAGGTATTTTGTGAGGGTTTGGGGCAATCCATGAACATTGTGCTATCTGGAAGGGTCTCGGAATGTAGTATCAAACCTTTTTTTCAGGTTTTCAGTGTAGTCTTGAAGCATCGTGCCTGAGGAAGGATTTTTTAGTGTAACGTCAAGGTATTTTGTGAGGGTTTTGGGCAATCCATGAAGATTGTGCTATTTGGAAGGGTCTTGGAATGTATTTTCAAACCTTTTCCTCAGGTTTTCAGGTTAGTCTTGAAGTATCGTGCCTGAGAAAGGATTTTTTAGTGTAACGTCAAGGTATTTTGTGAGGGTTTGGGGCAATCCATGAACATTGTGCTATCTGGAAGGGTCTTGGAATGTAGTATCAAACCTTTTCCTCAGGTTTTCAGTGTAGTCTTGAAGCATCGTGCCTGAGGAAGGATTTTTTAGTGTAACGTCAAGGTATTTTGTGAGGGTTTGGGGCAATCCATGAACATTATGCTGTATGGAAGGGTCTCGGAATGTAGTATCAAATATTTTCCTCAGGTTTTCAGGTTAGTCTTGAAGTATCGTGCCTGAGGAAGGATTTTTTAGTGTAACGTCAAGGGATTTTGTGAGGGTTTGGGGCAATCCATGAACATTGTGCTATTTGGAAGGGTCTCGGAATGTAGTTTCAAACCTTTTCCTCAGATTTTCAGGTTAGTCTTGAAGTATCGTGCCTGAGGAAGGATTTTTTAGTGCAACGTCAAGGTATTTTGTGAGGGTTTAGGGCAATCCATGAACATTGTGCTATTTGGAAGGGTCTCGGAATGTAGTATCAAACCTTTTCCTCAGGTTTTCAGGTTAGTCTTGAAGCATCGTGCCTGAGGAATGATTTTTTAGTGTAACGTCAAGGTATTTTGTGAGGGTTTGGGGCAATCCATGAACATTGTGCTATCTGGAAGGGTCTTGGAATGTAGTATCAAACCTTTTCCTCAGGTTTTCAGGTTAGTCTTGAAGCATCGTGCCTGAGGAAGGATTTTTTAGTGTAACGTCAAGGTATTTTGTGAGGGTTTGGGGCAATCCATGAACATTGTGCTGTCTGGAAGGGTCTCGGAATGTAGTATCAAACCTTTTCCTCAGGTTTTCATTGTAGTCTTGAAGCATCGTGCCTGAGGAAGGATTTTTTAGTGTAACGTCAAGGTATTTTGTGAGGGTTTGGGGCAATCCATGAACATTGTGCTATCTGGAAGGGTCTCGGAATGTAGTATCAAACCTTTTCCTCAGGTATTCAGGTTAGTCTTGAAGCATCGTGCCTGAGGAAGGATTTTTTAGTGTAACGTCAAGGTATTTTGTGAGGTTTGGGGCAATCCATGAACATTGTGCTGTATGGAAGGGTCTCGGAATGTAGTATCAAACCTTTTCCTCAGGTTTTCAGGTTAGTCTTGAAGTATCGTGCCTGAGGAAGGATTTTTTAGTGTAACGTCAAGGTATTTTGTGAGGGTTTGGGGCAATCCATGAACATTGTGCTATGTGGAAGGGTCTCGGAATGTATTTTCAAACCTTTTCCTCAGGTTTTCAGGTTAGTCTTGAAGCATCGTGCCTGAGGAAGGATTTTTTAGTGTAACGTCAAGGTATTTTGTGAGGGTTTAGGGCAATCCATGAACATTGTGCTATTTGGAAGGGTCTCGGAATGTGTTTTCAAACCTTTTCCTCAGGTTTTCAGGTTAGTCTTGAAGCATCGTGCCTGAGGAAGGATTTTTTAGTGTAACGTCAAGGTATTTTGTGAGGGTTTGGGGCAATCCATGAAAATTGTGCTATTTGGATGGGTCTCGGAATGTAGTATCAAACCTTTTCCTCAGGTTTTCAGGTTAGTCTTGAAGCATCGTGCCTGAGGAAGGATTTTTTAGTGTAACGTCAAGGTATTTTGTGAGGGTTTGGGGCAATCCATGAACATTGTGCTGTATGGAAGGGTCTTGGAATGTAGTATCAAACCTTTTCCTCAGGTTTTCAGGTTAGTCTTGAAGCATCGTGCCTGAGGAAGGATTTTTTAGTGTAACTTCAAGGTATTTTGTGAGGGTTTGGGGCAATCCATGAACATTGTGCTATCTGGAAGGGTCTCGGAATGTAGTATCAAACCTTTTCCTCAGGTTTTCAGGTTAGTCTTGAAGCATTGTGCCTGAGGGAGGATTTTTTTGTGTAACGTCAAGGTATTTTGTGAGGGTTTGGGGCAATCCATGAACATTGTGCTGTATGGAAGGGTCTTGGAATGTAGTATCAAACCTTTTCCTCAGGTTTTCAGGTTAGTCTTGGAGCATCGTGCCTGAGGAATGATTTTTTAGTGTAATGTCAAGGTATTTTGTGAGTGTTTGGGGCAATCCATGAACATTGTGCTATCTGGAAGGGTCTCGGAATGTAGTATCAAACCTTTTCCTCAGGTTTTCAGGTTAGTCTTGAAGCATCGTGCCTGAGGAAGGATTTTTTAGTGTAACGTCAAGGTATTTTGTGAGGGTTTGGGGCAATCCATGAACATTGTGCTATCTGGAAGGGTCTCGGAATGTAGTATCAAACCTTTTCCTCAGGTTTTCAGTGTAGTCTTGAAGCATCGTGCCTGAGGAAGGATTTTTTAGTGTAACGTCAAGGTATTTTGTGAGGGTTTGGGGCAATCCATGAAGATTGTGCTATTTGGAAGGGTCTCGGAATGTATTTTCAAACCTTTTCCTCAGGTTTTCAGGTTAGTCTTGAAGTATCGTGCCTGAGAAAGGATTTTTTAGTGTAACGTCAAGGTATTTTGTGAGGGTTTGGGGCAATCCATGAACATTGTGCTATCTGGAAGGGTCTTGGAATGTAGTATCAAACCTTTTCCTCAGGTTTTCAGTGTAGTCTTGAAGCATCGTGCCTGAGGAAGGATTTTTTAGTGTAACGTCAGGGTATTTTGTGAGGGTTTGGGGCAATCCATGAACATTATGCTGTATGGAAGGGTCTCGGAATGTAGTATCAAATATTTTCCTCAGGTTTTCAGGTTAGTCTTGAAGTATCGTGCCTGAGGAAGGATTTTTTAGTGTAACGTCAAGGGATTTTGTGAGGGTTTGGGGCAATCCATGAACATTGTGCTATTTGGAAGGGTCTCGGAATGTAGTTTCAAACCTTTTCCTCAGATTTTCAGGTTAGTCTTGAAGTATCGTGCCTGAGGAAGGATTTTTTAGTGCAACGTCAAGGTATTTTGTGAGGGTTTAGGGCAATCCATGAACATTGTGCTATTTGGAAGTGTCTCGGAATGTAGTATCAAACCTTTTCCTCAGGTTTTCAGGTTAGTCTTGAAGCATCGTGCCTGAGGAATGATTTTTTAGTGTAACGTCAAGGTATTTTGTGAGGGTTTGGGGCAATCCATGAACATTGTGCTATCTGGAAGGGTCTTGGAATGTAGTATCAAACCTTTTCCTCAGGTTTTCAGGTTAGTCTTGAAGCATTGTGCCTGAGGAAGGATTTTTTAGTGTAACGTCAAGGTATTTTGTGAGGGTTTGGGGCAATCCATGAACATTGTGGTATTTGGAAGGGTCTCGGAATGTAGTATCAAACCTTTTCCTCGGGTTTTCAGGTTAGTCTTGAAGTATCGTGCCTGAGGAAGGATTTTTTAGTGTAACGTCAAGGTATTTTGTGAGGGTTTGGGGCAATCCATGAACATTGTGCTGTCTGGAAGGGTCTCGGAATGTAGTATCAAACCTTTTCCTCAGGTTTTCATTGTAGTCTTGAAGCATCGTGCCTGAGGAAGGATTTTTTAGTGTAACGTCAAGGTATTTTGTGAGGGTCTGGGGCAATCCATGAACATTGTGCTATCTGGAAGGGTCTCGGAATGTAGTATCAAACCTTTTCCTCAGGTATTCAGGTTAGTCTTGAAGCATCGTGCCTGAGGAAGGATTTTTTAGTGTAACGTCAAGGTATTTTGTGAGGTTTGGGGCAATCCATGAACATTGTGCTGTATGGAAGGGTCTCGGAATGTAGTATCAAACCTTTTCCTCAGGTTTTCAGGTTAGTCTTGAAGTATCGTGCCTGAGGAAGGATTTTTTAGTGTAACGTCAAGGTATTTTGTGAGGGTTTTGGGCAATCCATGAACATTGTGCTATTTGGAAGGGTCTCAGAATGTATTTTCAAACCTTTTCCTCAGGTTTTCAGGTTAGTTTTGAAGCATCGTGCCTGAGGAAGGATTTTTTAGTGTAACGTCAAGGTATTTTGTGAGGGTTTAGGGCAATCCATGAACATTGTGCTATTTGGAAGGGTCTCGGAATGTGTTTTCAAACCTTTTCCTCAGGTTTTCAGGTTAGTCTTGAAGCATCGTGCCTGAGGAAGGATTTTTTAGTGTAACGTCAAGGTATTTTGTGAGGGTTTGGGGCAATCCATGAAAATTGTGCTATTTGGATGGGTCTCGGAATGTAGTATCAAACCTTTTCCTCAGGTTTTCAGGTTAGTCTTGAAGCATCGTGCCTGAGGAAGGATTTTTTAGTGTAACGTCAAGGTATTTTGTGAGGGTTTGGGGCAATCCATGAACATTGTGCTGTATGGAAGGGTCTTGGAATGTAGTATCAAACCTTTTCCTCAGGTTTTCAGGTTAGTCTTGAAGCATCGTGCCTGAGGAAGGATTTTTTAGTGTAACTTCAAGGTATTTTGTGAGGGTTTGGGGCAATCCATGAACATTGTGCTGTATGGAAGAGTGTTGGAATGTAGTATCAAACCTTTTCCTCAGGTTTTCAGTGTAGTCTTGAAGCATCCTGCCTGAGGAAGGATTTTTTTAGTGTAATGTCAAGGTATTTTGTGAGTGTTTGGGGCAATCCATGAACATTGTGCTATTTGGAAGGGTCTCGGAATGTAGTATCAAACCTTTTCCTCAGGTTTTCAGGTTAGTCTTGAAGCATCGTGCCTGAGGAAGGATTTTTTAGTGTAACGTCAAGGTATTTTGTGAGTGTTTGGGGCAATCCATGAACATTGTGCTGTATGGAAGGGTCTTGGAATGTAGTATCAAACCTTTTCCTCAGGTTTTCAGGTTAGTCTTGAAGTATCGTGCCTGAGGAAGGATTTTTTAGTGTAACGTCAAGGTATTTTGTGAGGGTTTGGGGCAATCCATGAACATTGTGCTATTTGGAAGGGTCTCGGAATGTATTTTCAAACCTTTTCCTCAGGTTTTCAGGTTAGTTTTGAAGTATCGTGCCTGAGGAAGGATTTTTTAGTGTAACGTCAAGGTATTTTGTGAGGGTTTTGGGCAATCCATGAACATTGTGCTATCTGGAAGGGTCTCGGAATGTAGTATCAATCCTTTTCCTCAGGTTTTCAGGTTAGTCTTGAAGCATCTTGCCTGAGGAAGGATTTTTTAGTGTAACGTCAAGGTATTTTGTGAGGGTTTTGGGCAATCCATGAACATTGTGCTATCTGGAAGCGTCTCGGAATGTATTTTCAAACCTTTTCCTCAGGTTTTCAGGTTAGTCTTGAAGTATCGTGCCTGAGGAAGGATTTTTTTAGTGTAACGTCAAGGTATTTTGTGAGGGTTTGGGGCAATCCATGAACATTGTGGTATTTGGAAGGGTCTCGGAATGTAGTATCAAACCTTTTCCAAAGGTTTTCAGGTTAGTCTTGAAGTATCGTGCCTGAGGAAGGATTTTTTAGTGTAACGTCAAGGTATTTTGTGAGTGTTTGGGGCAATCCATGAACATTGTGCTGTATGGAAGGGTCTCGGAATGTAGTATCAAACCTTTTCCTCAGGTTTTCAGGTTAGTCTTGAAGCATCGTGCCTGAGGAAGGATTTTTTAGTGTAACGTCAAGGTATTTTGTGAGGGTTTGGGGCAATCCATGAACATTGTGCTATCTGGAAGGGTCTCGGAATGTAGTATCAAACCTTTTCCTCAGGTTTTTAGGTTAGTCTTGAAGCATTGTGCCTGAGGAATGATTTTTTTGTGTAACGTCAAGGTATTTTGTGAGGGTTTTGGGCAATCCATGAACATTGTGCTGTATGGAAGGGTCTTTGAATGTAGTATCAAACCTTTTCCTCAGGTTTTCAGGTTAGTCTTGAAGCATCGTGCCTGAGGAAGGATTTTTTAGTGTAACGTCAAGGTATTTTGTGAGGGTTTAGGGCAATCCATGAACATTGTGCTATCTGGAAGGGTCTCGGAATGTAGTATCAAACCTTTTCCTCAGGTATTCAGGTTAGTCTTGAAGCATCGTGCCTGAGGAAGGATTTTTTAGTGTAACGTCAAGGTATTTTGTGAGGATTTTGGGCAATCCATGAACATTGTGCTGTATGGAAGGGTCTCGGAATGTAGTATCAAATCTTTTCCTCAGGTTTTCAGGTTAGTCTTGAAGTATCGTGCCTGAGGAAGGATTTTTTAGTGTAACGTCAAGGTATTTTGTGAGGGTTTGGGGCAATCCCTCAACATTGTGCTATTTGGAAGGGTCTCGGAATGTATTTTCAAACCTTTTCCTCAGATTTTCAGGTTAGTCTTGAAGTATCGTGCCTGAGGAAGGATTTTTTAGTGTAACGTCAAGGTATTTTGTGAGTGTTTGGGGCAATCCATGAACATTGTGCTATCTGGAAGGGTCTCGGAATGTAGTATCAAACCTTTTCCTCAGGTATTCAGGTTAGTCTTGAAGCATCGTGCCTGAGGGAGGATTTTTTAGTGTAACGTCAAGGTATTTTGTGAGGGTTTTGGGCAATCCATGAACATTGTGCTGTATGGAAGGGTCTCGGAATGTAGTATCAAACCTTTTCCTCAGGTTTTCAGGTTAGTCTTGAAGTATCGTGCCTGAGGAAGGATTTTTTAGTGTAACGTCAAGGTATTTTGTGAGGGTTTGGGGTAATCCATGAACATTGTGCTATTTGGAAGGGTCTCAGAATGTAGTATCAAACCTTTTCCTCAGGTTTTCAGGTTAGTCTTGAAGCATCGTGTCTGAGGAATGATTTTTTAGTGTAACGTCAAGGTATTTTGTGAGGGTTTGGGGCAATCCATGAACATTGTGCTATCTGGAAGGGTCTCGGAATGTAGTATCAAACCTTTTCCTCTGGTTTTCAGGTTAGTCTTGAAGCATTGTGCCTGAGGGAGGATTTTTTTGTGTAACGTCAAGGTATTTTGTGAGGGTTTGGGGCAATCCATGAACATTGTGCTGTATGGAAGGGTCTTGGAATGTAGTATCAAACCTTTTCCTCAGGTTTTCAGGTTAGTCTTGGAGCATCGCGCCTGAGGAATGATTTTTTAGTGTAACGTCAAGGTATTTTGTGAGTGTTTTGGGCAATCCATGAATATTGTGCTATCTGGAAGGGTCTCGGAATGTAGTATCAAACCTTTTCCTCAGGTATTCAGGTTAGTCTTGAAGCATCGTGCCTGAGGAAGGATTTTTTAGTGTAACGTCAAGGTATTTTGTGAGGGTTTGGGGCAATCCATGAACATTGTGCTGTATGGAAGGGTCTCGGAATGTAGTATCAAACCTTTTCCTCAGGTTTTCATTGTAGTCTTGAAGCATTGTGCGTGAGGAAGGATTTTTTAGTGTAATGTCAAGGTATTTTGTGAGGGTTTGGGGCAATCCATGAACATTGTGGTATCTGGAAGGGTCTCAGAATGTAGTATCAAACCTTTTCCTCAGGTTTTCAGTGTAGTCTTGAAGCATCGTGCCTGAGGAAGGATTTTTTAGTGTAACGTCAAGGTATTTTGTGAGGGTTTGGGGCAATCCATGAACATTGTGCTGTATGGAAGGGTCTTGGAATGTAGTATCAAACCTTTTCCTCAGGTTTTCAGGTTAGTCTTGAAGCATCGTGCCTGAGGAAGGATTTTTTAGTGTAACGTCAAGGTATTTTGTGAGGGTTTGGGGCAATCCATGAACATTGTGCTATCTGGAAGGGTCTCAGAATGTAGTATCAAACCTTTTCCTCAGGTTTTCAGTGTAGTCTTGAAGCATCGTGCTTGAGGAAGGATTTTTTAGTGTAGCGTCAAGGTATTTTGTGAGGGTTTGGGGCAATCCATGAACATTGTGCTGTATGGAAGGGTCTCGGAATGTAGTATCAAACCTTTTCCTCAGGTTTTCAGGTTAGTCTTGAAGCATCGTGCTTGAGGAAGGATTTTTTAGTGTAACGTCAAGGTATTTTGTGAGGGTTTGGGGCAATCCATGAACATTGTACTATCTGGAAGGGTCTCGGAATGTAGTATCAAACCTTTTCCTCAGATTTTCAGTGTAGTCTTGAAGCATCGTGCCTGAGGAAGGATTTTTTAGTGTAACGTCAAGGTATTTTGTGAGGGTTTGGGGCAATCCATGAACATTGTGCTGTATGGAAGGGTCTTGGAATGTAGTATCAAACCTTTTCCTCAGGTTTTCAGGTTAGTCTTGAAGCATCGTGCCTGAGGGAGGATTTTTTTGTGTAACGTCAAGGTATTTTGTGAGTGTTTGGGGCAATCCATGAACATTGTGCTATCTGGAAGGGTCTCGGAATGTAGTATCAAACATTTTCCTCAGGTTTTCAGGTTAGTCTTGAAGCATCTTGCCTGAGGAAGGATTTTGTAGTGTAACGTCAAGGTATTTTGTGAGGGTTTTGGGCAATCCATGAACATTGTGCTATCTGGAAGGGTCTCGGAATGTAGTATCAAACCTTTTCCTCAGGTTTTCAGGTTAGTCTTGAAGCATCGTGCCTGAGGAAGGATTTTTTAGTGTAACGTCAAGGTATTTTGTGAGGGTTTGGGGCAATCCATGAACATTGTGCTGTATGGAAGGGTCTTGGAATGTAGTATCAAACCTTTTCCTCAGGTTTTCAGGTTAGTCTTGAAGCATCGTGCCTGAGGAAGGATTTTTTAGTGTAATGTCAAGGTATTTTGTGAGGGTTTGGGGCAATCCATGAACATTGTGCTATCTGGAAAGGTCTCAGAATGTAGTATCAAACCTTTTCCTCAGGTTTTCAGTGTAGTCTTGAAGCATCGTGCTTGAGGAAGGATTTTTTAGTGTAACGTCAAGGTATTTTGTGAGTGTTTGGGGCAATCCATGAACATTGTGCTGTATGGAAGGGTCTTGGAATGTAGTATCAAACCTTTTCCTCAGGTTTTCAAGTTAGTCTTGAAGCATCGTGCTTGAGGAAGGATTTTTTAGTATAACATCAAGGTATTTTGTGAGGGTTTGGGGCAATCCATGAACATTGTACTATCTGGAAGGGTCTCGGAATGTAGTATCAAACCTTTTCCTCAGATTTTCAGTGTAGTCTTGAAGCATCGTGCCTGAGGAAGGATTTTTTAGTGGAACGTCAAGGTATTTTGTGAGGGTTTGGGGCAATCCATGAACATTGTGCTATCTGGAAGGGTCTCGTAATGTAGTATCAAACCTTTTCCTCAGGTTTTCAGGTTAGTCTTGAAGCATCGTGCCTGAGGAAGGATTTTTTAGTGTAATGTCAAGGAATTAGTTGTATATGAAATAGCATATCTCTATCAAATTTTGCTGCTTCTTTCCCAATATTCCTACCTTTCAAAAATCTCCATCAAATTTCTCTATATACCTTGTCTCTCCTTTAAATTTCTCAGCTTGTATGTCCAGTAAATTTCCCAATAAGTTGCATATGAAATAAGGTATCTCCATCAAATTTTGCTGCTTCTTTCCCATCAAATTTTGCTGCTTCTTTCCCAAGATTCCTACCTTTCAAAAATCTCCATCAAATTTCTCTGTATACCTTGTCTCTCCTTTAAATTTCTCAGCTTGTATGTCCAGTAAATTTACCAATAAGTTGCATGTGAAATAGCATATCTCCATCAAATTTTGCTGCTTCTTTCCCATCAAAATTTGCTGCAACTCTTCCAACATTCCTACCTTTCAAAAATCTCCATCAAATATCTCTGTATACCTTGTCTCTCCTTTAAATTTCTCAGCTTGTATGTCCAGTAAATTTCCCAATAAGTTGCATATGAAATAGCATATCTCCATCAAATTTTGCTGCTTCTTTCCCAAGATTCCTACCTTTCAAAAATCTCCATCAAATTTCTCTGTATACCTTGTCTCTCCTTTAAATTTCTCAGCTTGTATGTCCAGTAAATTTCCCAATAAGTTGCATATGAAATAGCATATCTCCATCTAATTTTGCTGCTTCTTTCCTATCAAATTTTGCTGCTTCTTTCCCAAGATTCCTACCTTTCAAAAATCTCCATCAAATTTCTCTGTATACCTTGTCTCTCTTTTAAATTTCTCAGCTTGTATGTCCAGTAAATTTCCCAATAAGTTGCATATGAAAACTGTTTAAGCAGGACACAAATATTCTATCTCTCTCTCTCTCTCTCTCTCTCTCTCTCTCTCTCTCTCTCTCTCTCTCTCTCTCTCTCTCTCTCTCTCTCTCTCTCTCTCTCTCTCTCTCTCTCTCTCTCTTTACACAGCTCTTTTTGCTCATTTATTGAAAACTGTTTAAGCAGGACACTAATATTCATTTATAGACAATTAGTTGTTCCTTTTGATTGAACATGAATCTTCCATTCACTGGGTGCTTGACAAGGGCTCTCTCTCTCTCTCTGTCTCTCTCTCTCTCTCTCTCTCTCTCTCTCTCTCTCTCTCTCTCTCTCTCTCTCTCTCTCTCTCTCTCTCTCTCTCTCTCTCTCTCTCTGGTCTTTTTCAAAGACACTTTGAACTGTCCTGTATATATACAGAAATATTGCTGTATTCTTGTTTTTTCATATGAAAATTAGTCTCTCTCTCTCTCTCTCTCTCTCTCTCTCTCTCTCTCTCTCTCTCTCTCTCTCTCTCTCTCTCTCTCTCTCTCTCTCTCTTTCTATTGAACTTCCAGTATTAGGACAGAAGTATATAGAGTTGCTTTTCCTATTGATATCTCTCTCTCTCTCTCTCTCTCTCTCTCTCTCTCTCTCTCTCTCTCTC
>JANJGK010005359.1:0-5000 GCA_039081455.1 Macrobrachium rosenbergii
ATTCCCTATCATGGCCATCACAGTGCAAAACAGTTTCTAAAAAACAAGCCTGTGAGGTTTGGCTATAAAATTGGATGGTGTGCAGTGCAGATGGGTATCCTTAAAATTTTGAAATATATTGTGGTAAAGAAGAAAAGAGAGCCTTGCCTCTTGGAACCCATGTTGTTATGAATATGTTGCAGCCAGTGGCTAATAGAGATAAAAATGTTGTATTTTTTGATAATTTCTTCACTAGCTATGACCTACTGAGTGAGTTAGCGCATCAAAATATTCGTGCATGTGGGAAAGTTCATGAGAACCGTTCGCGAAAGTGTCCTCTCACTTCAAGGAAAGAAATGGAAATAAAGGAAAGGGGTGCCTTTGATTATAGGTCAGATGGAACAATATTATGTACAAGATGGAACGACAATAATATCGTCAATGTTGCAAATAATTATTTTGGTGTTAACCAATTACAGAAATGTAAAAGAAATGTAAAAAAAAACAAGTTGGAAAAGCATACATTAGTCAGCCACATTTCATCAGTATGTATAACAAAGGAATGGGTGGGGTTGATGTCTGTGACAGAATGCTTACATCTTACAGACCTAAGTTGCGTTCAAAGCAGTGGTGGTGGAATATATTTTCACATATCTTGAATTTGTCTGTTGTTGCAGCTTCTAAATTCTATAGGTGTGTAAATCGTACAACAAAGGTTCAGCATAAAGTTTTTAGGAGAGAAGAAACTCGTACACTAATCAAAATCCAAACAGGAAGAAAGAGGAAAGAAGGTCCTTCAGCACCACCTCCAGAGGCCATCAGATATGATAATGTTAACCATATTCTAGAATCTACTACACAGGGTAGATGTTGTGTTTGTCAGATAAGCACAAAACTGCAATGTATCAAGTGTGAAAAAAGACCACACAGACTATGTAGCAATATATACCACAAGAAATGAGAAATATGAGGAACCTTCAGCTATTTGTTTGTAAAATAATGAATTTTCATCAGGAATATTTAGAAGAAATATTGAAGACATAGACATTTTCATTTCAATATTTGACAGTTGTTGATCGTGTATCTACCTCATAAAAGATAGACTATAATTTTATTACAAATCAGTATTTTGTACAATTTAGTTACCCTTGTTTCGATAATAAAGACTTCAATACAAAATATGGGAGTTTTTTTTTTTTTTTTTTTGCTTAAAAGCTTAACATCAAGTATGCCAACGTTCCCATTTTGGGAACACAATAGATTTTAATGACAACTTAATTCTCCGACAAAATATGACACATTCTGTCCATAAGCACATGAAAACCAGCTTAACTCTTGAAAATAGTGTTCTTAAAATGCTATTAACACATGTCAGCCGTTAAAAGGTTAAGTTCTATTCGTCTATGTTTATATGCCCGATCAGTTATTTTTTGGACTCCTTTTTCCAAATATATGGCAAAAATATAAAAATGATTACTGATTCCTGGATTCCCTACCACAAGCAATGATTTATTTTAACTGCCTATAAAAGTGACGATATAGGAGCTATTAGTCCGCTGGTGTTCTGATTTATGGTACGACGATTCTCATGATTATGTTCGATGATTAATCCCTCTCGCATTTGTTGTTTTTTCGAATTTTCTTTCAGTTATTCCACATTTACCTGTCTTTACCTTTGTGCCTTTCTTTATGTTTGTATTTCTTGCTTCTGACTCTCATTCTTTCTTATTCTCTTTGCAACATTGTTCTTTTTTGAGCCATTTCTATATTTTTCCATGTTTTCTATTTCTTCCAGTGTTATATTTACGAGTTTCTTTTATTTTCATCACCATTCAGTTTTTCTTACTCATTTTCTCTTTCTCCTCTCCTAAACATTCCGATCTGCATTTCGTTTATCATTTTTACTTTTCATTCAACAGTTTATTTCTTTTCTTCCTTCAATGTTTTAGTCCACTTTCCTCATTCTTTTTGTGCTTCTTCTTTTACGACAGTATGTTACTATACATTCAGTTTATCAGAACATTGGAGAGAGAGAGAGAGAGAGAGAGAGAGAGAGAGAGAGAGAGAGAGAGAGAGAGAGAGAGAGAGAGAGCATGCTATTTTGGTCTAAAACATAGAGACGTTCCCTGCCGCAAATGCTTAACAAAACACCTCGGCACTCAAGGATTGTAAAGGGCATTGTTGAGTTTCATTTTCCTCCAAAGACCCAAAAGCAGAAGAAAACTGGTGCTTTCAGAAAACAGGAAAAGTCCAGCTTTCCTCTTCTGGTGATAAAGGCTCTAAGAGGATCCTTCTCACACGCAAAAATGGAAATTTTTCAAACTTCCTGTCATTCTTCTCAGTAGTATTTTGAGGATGGTCCTCCCCTGCATAGAATACTCATCTCCTTTAAGTCCTTTTAGTCTTGTAACCAAAAACTTTAAACATTAAGAGTTTATTTAAAGGATTTCATTTAAAAATGGAAAGGACTCCTTAAACTGATTTGGTCTTTAAGAAAAGACTTTAGAATACTCTGACAGCAGGTACTATTAATGCAAAACAGTTATTCGAAAGCGTAAGCCGTAAGGAAATTATTGTTATTAGTAATAAAAATAATAAAGTAATTATATGTGATCTGCATTAGCAAAGAAAGCTTCCACATAATGCATTGCACCTTGGAATCAATATAATATATTCAACAAATAAATAAATGCAAGTAAGACAAGAATTATAATGTGAATTTTGCTGTGTATTTCAGCCATCGTTTTTCATAACTCATTTCACAGATGTTAAAAGCTCTATCCACCATTGCTAAAATTTGTTAGAGACAAACTCTCATCCAACTGTCACTGCAGTACAGACTTCACATTCGTATTGTCGTTATCGACAGTACGATACGAGGTCATACTGGAGAAATGTTTATTTTTCATGCCCGTGGTGTTTTGTTGTGAGTGGTTCCAGAAATACTGTTTTTGTTTCACGTCATCAATGCACACTTTGTCTAGCATTACTATTCGTCTCTAAAGAATCATAACTGTCGTGTGCGTGATATTGTTCCTTTAACATCATTGTTTAGAGAAATATGGAAGTTGTTTATCTCAAAGCAGAATGTAAAAAAACAAATGATTAAATGTCAAGGCTCAGAGACAAGCGGTAAATGAAATCGTCACTCCTGTTAACATAATGGCTTCACTGACTGCTGCACATGTTATTGAAACTTGCTTGTGTGTGAGAGCGATAGAGAAAGAGAGATCTGGTGAATATTTAACTAGAATAATCAAAAGCGATGGTAGTAATTTTTCACAGAATAAATAGGAATTAGGACAGCATTTACCAAAGATAAGATTTTATGTAATTTTTCTACTAAAAACGAAATAAAAAAATCCACGAATTCTGATATGACCCACTTTCTGTGTCAGGAAATCTGAGTGATACTTTCTAAATTCAGTGGACACGAAGGGTAGAATAAACAGAAAAATATCGGTTTCATTATTTACACGTGTGTGTGTGTGTGTGTGTGTGTGTGTGTGTGTGTGTGTGTGTGTGAGTGTGTGTGTGTTACAGGAGTGAAACCGTTATGGGTGGGATTCAAAATACAAAACATGGTCGAATGACTGAGAGCTTGTACATTCAAGAGAGAGGAAATGGTGACCCAGTCACTTGTGCTGAAGAGAAGATATGGTAAACCATAAGAGCCCTTTTGCAGTTTAGATTGTGTCCCGATATGGGCTCAATGGACATAGACGTGAATATGAAAGGTAATGAAACGGAGGAAGTGATCCCAGGAGAGAAAATGAATACAATGTAGTTAGAACGTCATATTGACTATGACGTGGTTCTGAAGTCACATAATTCCACCCAAAATCTGTGAAAGGAGGGGAGGGAGAAAGAAAGCACAACAGAGAGGAAAGACTAAAGAGGGTGGGTGTGGAAGGTGTTCTTGTTCACTGTGCGTGAGAAGTGGCTTTCTCTCGGTGTTGAGGACGAGACTTAGAAATTCTCGTACTTTCTTCCTGATATAAGAAAGTGAACTTAGACTTTCATCTCACGCCACTTTTTAGACTTGGTTAATTTTGGTCTGGAAGCCAGTTTGACTCCGGAGGAGCAGCACAGGCATAGTTTGGTGGAGCATACAGGGTCAATGGAACAATAAACGAGGAAAACTACAACCAACAGTGATTTTGACCACGCACACACACGCACATAGGCACTAAAAACAAATACAAATGATCTTTCCCATGGGTTTTCATTTTCACCTCTCTCTCTCTCTCTCTCTCTCTCTCTCTCTCTCTCTCTCTCTTCAACAGTGAATATTTACTCATCTCATTTTCCCTCTGTCTATTCCAGCAATCAGCAGCGTGAGGAGGAAGCCTTTCAGACTGCAAGCTCTACAGGGAATTGTTGATCTAAATCCATGCAGACTGACATTCACAAATAGTCGAGTTCCTAAAGGTAGGTAGGGTCTGTTAACCAAACTTGGTAAACTCACTTTGCGTAATAAAACAGACTACTTACCCTCTCACATATTCCACAACATCGCTCCCGTTGAGGAGGGATAAACAGATCAATCTAAGGGTCTTCAGATAGACAGGACTAAAAATTTATGGAGAATTTCTAGTTTAAAACATCACTGCAGTAATTCGTCTTACTGAAACACTAATTTTCTTGAAAGCCACACCAGGAGCGTTTTATATCTATTTATATTTTCATCACATTTAAGGTATCTGAAAATGAGTTACCGGTATTTTTGAAATTATTCCATTAAATCATGTTCGGTTCTTTAAAGACAGCAACACTAATCTATGATCAGTACCGATGATAGAATAGGTACCTCCGGATAACTAGCGTGTGGCGGCCAAGCGTTCATAACAATGCTGCTTTTTTTATCCTTTGATTTCATTTACAACATTTCAGTACATATATTCCCTTTCCCTAGACAACGGAAAAATCAACGAAAAATATAGGAAAAAATTCCCTTCGTTCTTTCTTGTCGTAATAGTAATCATATATCTCCGTAGGGCTAAGAAAGATATTGGGAAACA
>JANJGK010005359.1:10000-22500 GCA_039081455.1 Macrobrachium rosenbergii
GTACCTGTTCATTTATCACTTATATAAATTCCACTTCGGTGATAATTCTCCATCGGAGATACTCTCGAGGTAGCGTGAATTTGATATCAAACGACATTTGTAGCTTCATGATTATATATATATATATATATATATATATATATATATATATATATATATATATATATATATATATATATATATATATATATATATATATATATATATATATATATATATATATATATATATATATATATATATATGGAATATGGGTTCGCTTCTAAATCTTACATGGAGTTCTCTCTCGCAGGAACACAGGGTCGCTTTCACTCAGGAGTGGTAGGCAAATAAAGAATAAGTTTATGTTCCATTCTTTTATTTTCACTTAAGGTTTTACACTTTCCACCCAAGATAGCTGCTGTGGAGTCTTGGTTTTGTTAGTCTTTCGGTTACGAGAGTGCTCTGAGGTCTACGGGAGTTTTCCTCAGTTTTGAGAGAGAACGACACTATAACTTTCACCCCGAGTCTCTCTCTTTTAAGCACGATTAGAAGTACCTGGCATTACAAACATGTCATACTCAGAGTGAATACACACCTTCATCATTCAGTATACATAGTCTTGCTTCATCCTGGTGTATTCATCACATATAAATTATACGTATGCACCCATAGTTGCTTTCGGTCTAGCTGCTGACGCATCATGGTTGATTTACCCTTAAGATTGCAAACAACAATTCTCTCGGGTCAGTGATGTCAATTAAGAGTTTCTCTAATCACTGTCAAATGTTGTTCGAAGGATGCAGATTCTCATGGGACAGTAATGTCGTCTAAACATTTCTCAAATCGCTGCGATTGGCTAAGCGTTTCTCAAGTCTCTGTCATTAGCTAACTGTACACTCACCGCAAGATCGCTCTCTTTCCAGGACCCATTTTACAGTCGAAAGTCAATAATCTTCAGCATCTCTCTAATTTACGGAAGTGTCGTTCAAATAATCACTGCCAAGTGTCATCGAAAAACATGCATACTTGATACCCAGGATCTCGGTTACACACACACACAAAACACACACATATACAATATATATATCTTTATATGTTTCCTGGTGCAGGTAATTCTTAAGTCTCCATATTCAGTATTTTACTCTACAATGGCCTTGAGAGATAACCAGGAACATATAAAAAAAAAATAAAATAAAAGGAGTTATACAGGAGCTGAGGGCTCCTTCTCAAAGGGAAGTGCGTGAAACACGTGGATACAAAATAGGTATATTTACATGACAAACAAGATCAAAAGGAAAATGAACTGAAACACGTTAAATTGCTGCTGCAGAAGTCCTCCCGAAGGCGGGGGGCCTAAGCTTGGGAATGCCAGGAACACGGACCAAGGAGAATTCTGCTACGATCATCCTTCTGAAACGATATGAGGGCCTAGGTTACAATCTAAGGCTGGAATTTGGGGAATGAATTACTCGGGCGTGCGCTGAGGGCGCCAAGGACAATCCTCGAGGCTTGTCTAGTGACTGTGAGCAACAAGGCAGTGAACACGTGGGCCGGGATAGAACCAAGAAGCTCAGGGAATACCAAGTTATAGGTCCAGAAGTTTAATAAATGCACAAGGGCGAATATAACGTGACTAAGCAACTCTTTCTAGGTACTTTACCCAAATCGTAGGGGCGTAAGGCTGACGTCGGCGTACAGCGTCGTCTTCTGCCAGGGTTCACGTGTGCGTCGACAAAGGCCTCCCTCACCAAGGAACTGCTTGTACGGATACTTGATAATGTGGACTGTTTGTCCAAGAAAGCTTGTACCTTTTTAATAAAAACTCTATTAGATACCATCCAGTTTGAATGAGGTCCTTTTAGTAATTCTACTAATGCACAGAACAATTGTGTATGTGATAAAGTTAATATATATATATATATATATATATATATATATATATATATATATATATATATATATATATATATATATATATATATACATATATATATATATATATATATATATATATATATATATATATATATATATAATATACATATATATATATATATATATATATATATATATATATATATATATATATATATATATATATATATATATATATATATATATATATATATATATATAATATATATATATATATATATATATATATATATATATATATACATATATATATATATATATATATATATATATATATATATATATATATATATATATATATATATATATATATATATATATATATATATATATATATATATATATATATATATATATATATATATATATATATATATATATATATATATATATATATATGTATATATATATATATATATATATATATATATATATATATATATATATATATATATATATTTATTTATATACATACATACATACATAAATGATACTAAAAAGTCATTGCTAAAAAGTTTTTATTCACTAGTAGACTCTACACATGAATTTCAGTCTAAAAAGCAATAAAAACGATTCCCACTTAGCTACGAATGTGAGGCTGGTTACACGAATAAATATGTTTTAAAACTTTCGAAAAATAACGAAAACATTATGCAAACAGTCTAAACGTTAGACACCTTCAGTGTTTTATAAAATTTTTCGTTACAACAAAAATAAGTCAACATAAGTAAACACGACCGTAATCATGAGAAGACACATTCCCCTCCATTTATATTGGCCTCTATTCAATACATCTGAGGAAACAAAGGGAAAAACACAAATTTTAAAAACAGGCAGAGAGAAAAATAAATGTGGGATTTTTTCCCACGTTACCAACC
Source organism: Macrobrachium rosenbergii (assembly GCA_039081455.1). Lineage (NCBI taxonomy): Eukaryota > Metazoa > Arthropoda > Malacostraca > Decapoda > Palaemonidae > Macrobrachium > Macrobrachium rosenbergii. The sequence continues at coordinate 12,796 of JANJGK010005359.1, forward strand.
CCAAAAGAAGTGCACAAAATTAAACATGGTAAAATTAAACATCAATAAGATCAAAGAGACGTAGCAGATAAAAATAAATAAATAAGTCAGTACATGTTAAGCAAAGTTAACTGAACCTATTCAGGTTTTCTTGAAAATAAAGTTCCAGCTCACCTCACAGTCCTCCAATCAACGGATCTTTTCACAGAGAAATCAAGACACCCAGTGTTTAGCCTGTTTTCAAAATGGAGCATTCACACCTTGTATGGCACGCCATTGAAAGCGAACGAACAAACGCTCTGGCCAAAACTTGACAACTTCCGGTGGCATAACCAACGCATCGTCCAGGGTACGACGCCCCCTTGTCTCCATGAGAAGCAATATTGACAGTAGGCCTTTGTCAGTACCGACTCTCTAAATACGTAGGCGCTGTTTCCATTTACCTTTGCCCAGAATGTCTCCAGGAAAACTGCTTAACGCCAGAAAAACCAACAATATCATATATCAATATCCTTAAGCGATATATATATATATATATATATATATATATATATATATATATATATATATATATATATATATATATATATATATATATATATATATATATGTGTAATTCTAATAGCCACAATGCCCTCTTAACTTCGCTAATTCGTCGCCCGACCTGACTCGTAGTCAGGTCGGCAACGTTACCTCCTTGTGATTAAGGTAACTCGGGTTCGCTTCCCGCGGCCGGCCGTCACAGGCTCTTCAATTTCTTCCCTTTGGATCTATCGGCTTCGCAGTTACAAGCATATCCAAAAAAAAAAAAAAAAAAAAGGGCGAAGAATTAGCGAAGTTAAAAGGGCATTGTGGCTATTAGAATTACATATGTGTCTGGTGAAGATGACCAGTAGATTCTGCATATATATATATATATATATATATATATATATATATATATATATATATATATATATATATATATATATATATATATATATATATATATATATATATATATATATATATATATATATATATATATATATATATATATATATATATATATATATATATATATATATATATATATATATATATATATATATATATATATATATATATATATATATATATATATATATATATATATATATATATATATATATATATATATATATATATATATATATATATATATATATATATATATATATATATATATATATATATTTCAGAAAATATGGCTGCTACAATTTTAAAGGACACATATATGCATTTCATAGCTTCAATGCTTTAAGATGTGATGAAAGAATTTATGGAGTCAGATGGAAGTAGGTCGAGAGACTCGAGGTAAAATCTTTGTGTTCAGCAAATAGTTTGATTCCTCAGCAATATTGCCGGTCAGGTGATCTTCCGAAGTGTTATGTATATTCGTGAGTACGTGCGTTAATTTGATCTAGATTGTGCCAAAATCTGCCCTAAAAGTGAGTTTGATCGTTCATTAACGTGATAGAACTGCAGTTGTCTAGACGTAGCTTTGGAGAGGATCCAGGCTTTGAATCAGCAGATAAGATGTCTGTGGACAGATGTCGGTGGACAGTGTGGACTGTTTCGAATAACATGTGGTAGACTGGTTTTGACATGACTAATTATTGATTTGGGGAGTATGTGTGAGTTTGGATATTTTCAGGCTATTAGCCATAGTGAGACTTCTTTAATCAGAAGTGTTTTACAGTTCAGAGTTTAGTTATCTAACTCGATAATTCATTTATTATGCATTTTAATCTTTGCTTTGTTTTGTTCATTTCTTGTTGGGTTATTTGAATAATAAACCTATTTTTGTAGAAACTATTGCGTTTCTTTAAATGGCCCATTTAATCGATTTGGTGAGAATGAGTGCGATTCGGGTGGGTGAACTTCGGAAAACGATGAGAGAGAGAGAGAGAGGCGATACACAGAGAGAGAGAGAGAGAGGTGATACACGGTGAGAGAGAGAGAGAGAGAGAGAGAGAGAGAGAGAGAGAGAGAGAGAGAGAAAGAGGAGAAAAATAGATGTAAGTGTTGCCGTGAGCGAACGTTCGTACGCCTCCGTTCCATGAATAAAGATCGTTGGAGCACGTTACGTACACCTTCAAAAAGGTGTTAATTCTGTCCTCGTTACAGAATTAAATGGTGGCAGCCGTGTCTGAATGAAATGGTGGCAGCCGTGTCTGAATGAAAATTGGTGGCAGCGGTGTCTGAATGAAATGGCGGCAGCGGGTGTCCTTTGATTTTAAATGGTGGCAGCATGATTTTAACGTCTTTAGTGATGGCGAAAGAGGGAGATTGCTAATAGACTAATTGGTAACGTTGATGCCCAAGGCATAGGCGACTTCACCTAAGAGCTAAGGCGACGGGTCAGTGTTGAATGACTGAGTAGGTCGTGATTACGTGTGAAATGCGGGGAACCTTTCCTTTTTTTTTCCGTTTCTATTCGAGTACTGGGAGTGGGGAGTTGTGAAATAGATCTGGATGATCTCTAGAGCAATTTTGGGGTTAACAAAATACCCAAATAAGTGTGAATAGTGGCGATTGTGAGTTAATTACGCAAAGTGATGATTCAACTAGAAACGCGCTGGGTGTCTTTTTTGCTTCGCCGTCGAGTAGGTGACGTCACAGGCTGCACACAGCTCTGTTGAGAGATAGGTACTTCGTTTTCTGTTTCAAAATTGGTAAGTACCCCATTCTCGTAAGTTGCGCAGAACGCCGTTTTCTGTTCTTCTTTTAGAGGGGGTAACTTGTGCCTTTCTCTAGTGTTCTTTTTGGTTTCTCTTTTTATGTTGTTACGCTCAGGGCGTGTGATTACTCACAAAATGCCGGACGATGCAGCAAGCACATCCCAATCAATTGTGGTGCATAAAGTGACGAACATTAGCGCGGGAATTACAAATTTTAAAGGGCTAGTTGACGGAAAGCTAACCCAAAATATAGAAACTTTCATTGAGTCAGTGAACAATTATCTGAATTCCAAGAAAATTACGAATGGCGCTGAAGCTTTAACAGAGGCTAAATCATTTCTGGATTTAGATAAAGGAGATATTGGGAAACGAGCACGCAGTTTCGGGTTCAGAAGGTGCAAAACTTGGAATGAACTGCAGAAATTTTTACGAGCTACTTATGGCGGAGTTCAACGTGAATGCGCAGTTCGGAATTTGCGAGAGTTTCTCAAAATAAAGAAGGGCAATGATTCACTAGTCACATACAGTGCGAATTTATTTGATGCAGTAGTTGAGTTAAAGAAATCTATAACAGGTTCTCCATGGGTAACTGGAAATAATATCTCCTTAGATAATTTTGAAAGATTGTTACACTTTGCTTGCCTTTTAACGTCGGTCCCAGATGTAATTGTAGATAGTTTTGATAAGAGAATTGATCAGGATACAGACGAATCCTTTTTGTTTGCACAGATTAACAAAAATCTAGCAAAATGCCCGACACTGGACAGTAGTTTTGTACAGGGAGGTGCAAAGATGTCAGCTGCGGTTTCCAAACCACAGAATAATGATAGTCGCTCGCATTCGGGAAATGATGCAACAGCGAAGACATGTGCACGAGTAGAATCGAAGAAAATTCCAGAGAGATCAGTCACAACGATACGTTGTTTTAATTGTGATAAAATAGGCCATAGTAAGTCAAATTGCAGAGTGAGATATTGTTCAGTTTGCAAATCTTCAGATCATGGATGGAGATTTTGCCCAGCCACGAAGAATAGAGATTATTCAGGGAAGTCACGGGGAGGTTTTTCTAGATATGACAGGAGAATTCCACATGATGCAAGTTCTAGATACACAAAGGAACAGCAGAATTTTCACAAGATAAGTTCGAAAACGGACACAGGATAATGACTAATCAGGTCGTAGAGTCACTAGAACCTAGGCCGATTGTACGTGGATTCTCTAATGGCAATGAAATTTCTATTTTCATTGATTCTGGTAGCTCAGTTAACTTAGTAAATGCTGACCTTTTTCACTCGAGGTTTCCAGAGTGCAAATTAGTCCCTTCTAGTGAGACAGTGTGTGATGTACAAGCGAGGAAACTGAATATTTTAGGTTCGTCATTTCTTACGCTTTGTATCGGTGGAAAGACAATAGTAGAACCATTTTTGGTCATAGAAGGATTAGCCTTAGGTGAAATGGTTTTGCTAGGACACCCTTCTTGTATGCGACATAACATCAACATTCTTACGGGAGTTCAGGGGATTACAATAGGTGAGTCGGGTTGTTTTGTTCCATATATACACAGGAAAAAAACTTGTGAGAAACTTAAGACACAGTCTGAGACATGTGTAACACAGTCATTAGAGAGTGAAGATATTCCGCAGAGATCTTTCAAAGGATTTTTGTTGGAAGATGTTGAATTGCAACCGCGAGTTCCTACATTAGTTAAAGTGTCGCTGAAAGAGAAAAAGTTTCCTTCTCAAGTGTGCGTTGTTGAGGGAACCGAGAAATTCAAAGACGTTGTGAGTACGGTGTCAGTGAATGAAATTTCAGTCGCAGGCGTGACTTCAGTAGAATTAGTTAGCTATCAAGACTCAGTGAAAAAATATCACAAGGGTACTTATGTAATTGATTTTGAAGAGTTTAATGAAGAGCATAAATTAGTGAGTTTTTGTGGAGACGGGAATATGTTTCCTAACGAGGAGCAACAGTTCCGAAGTCAGGTTCTACATGAACACTTGGCTAAAGTTGATTATCCTGAGTATTCAGATAAAGTAGAGAAAGTGTTGAAAGAATATCTAGATATCATTGCTTTGAAGGGAGATAAATTAGGAGTTACAGATGTTTTAGAACATTCAATCCGCCTAGAAAAGGGTACAAATCCCATATATATTCCAGCATATCGAATTCCTTTTAAGATCAGGGAAGAAGTAGAAAAAGAAGTTCAGAAGTGGGAGTCGGAAGGCATTATCAGACCAACCAATTCTCCGTTTAATTTTCCTTTGCTTGCAGTTCCTAAGAAAGACGGTAGTATCAGAGTTTGTGTAGATTTTCGTAAATTGAATGAAAAAACATGCCCAGATAGATATCCTGTAGCTTGTTTGCCTGATTTGTTTGTTGAGATCGGTGGCAAGAATATATATTCATCTATAGATCTGATGCAAGGGTTTTTACAGGTTCCCCTTTGTGAGAGTAGCCGTAAATATACAGCATTTTCGGTACCAAAGAGACATTACGAGTTTAATAGGATGCCTTTTGGATTACAAGGGTCCCCAATAACATTTACTAGACTGGTTAACACAGTACTTCATGGCTTGTTAGGAAAGTCGGTGTTTGTGTACATGGATGACATTCTCATATGCACAGATACAATTGAAGAACATCTAAAGGTGTTAAAAGAAGTCCTCAAGCGATTACGGTTCGCTGGGTTAAAGGTCAAATTGGCCAAATGTGAGTTTCTGAAGAGAAAAATTGTCTATTTAGGACATGTTATCTCTAAAGAGGGAGTTAGAGTGAATGATGAGAAAGTTAAAGCCATTGTGAATTTTCCAGTTCCCAAAACCAGGAAACAGATTCGTTCGTTCCTAGGTATGTCGGGTTTCTTTCGCCGTTTTGTGCGGAATTTTTCTACAATAGCGTCTCCTTTGACAGATTTGTTACGAGAAGACGTTAAGTTTGTTTGGGGTGATAGTCAACAATTAGCTTTTGAGAAGCTTAAGAACGCTTTGGTGAACCCACCAGTTTTGAAGTTTCCAGATTTTAGTCAACCGTTCACCTTAGTGACTGACGCGAGTCAGGAAGGTATAGGTGCGTGTTTGATGCAGAAATTTGAAGGGAAATTACACCCAATTGCTTTTTATAGCAGAAAGTTCAAAACGCGTGGTAGTAACGAAAGGCTGATGTCAGTTGTGGACAAGGAGGCTTTCGCAGTCGTCTCTAGCCTTGTTCATTTTAAGATGTTGTTGTTGGGAAATAAAGTTGAGATTTTTACAGATCATCAACCGTTGTTAGAGCTTTTTAATAAGCCAAATTTGTCGCCCAAGAGAGCACGTTGGTTCCTAACATTGAGAGATTTTGATGCAAACCTCAAATACATTGAAGGTAAGCATAATGTAGTTGCAGATGCATTGAGCAGATATTTTCCGGTCGAGGATGAGGAAATACACACCGAATCCTGTGTGGGAGAAGAGAGTAAATATTTGGTGTCTAATGTCTCTGATATTAGTAGTTCTGAGAGATCGCATGTAGAGGACATACACGTTCCTACAGTGCATACTTCGGGGAGAAATAGTGAGTCGGCAGTCTCGGGAGAGATTGTTATTCGTGATAGTGAGAGTAACGCAGTGTGTTATATTACGGGTGAAAATGTCACTTGGGACATAGGCTTGCTGGAACAAAAGCAAGATGAAGATAAATTGTTGTCAGATGCTAAGGCATTTCTTAAGGGAGTTTCACCGAAGAAAGGGTATAAGTTGCCTTTTTCTGGTCTAGAGTTGGAGAATAATTTATTGGTGAGGAAAGTTAAGTATAACTTGCGAAGTACTCGAAGCATGGGTGAGATTACACAAATCATCGTGCCAGAGAGTCTAGTACCACAAGTTCTAGACATTGTACATTGTAAATTTGGTTCTCCTCATTTGGGTGTAGACAAGACGTATGAAAACGTCAGGTCAAAGTTCTTTTGGAAAAATATGTTTTCCGCAGTAGAAGCCTTTGTGAAGAAGTGTGCTATTTGCAATGCGAATAAGCCAGCGACGACAGTGTCGTGTCGTTTGGGTTCATATCCCATACCACATAGGCCGTTTCAGAGAGTGCATATGGATATTCTGGGTAACTTCTCAGAGTCCGCTTATGGTTATAGACATTTATTAGTAGTTGTTGATGAGTTGACTCGCTTTGTCGAGATTTTCCCACTGAAATACAAATCAGCTGAGGAAGTTGCTATAGCGTTTTTTAAGGGGATAATTTGTCGATATGGTGTTCCAGAATGTCTGATCACAGACAATGGTAGGGAGTTTATTAATAAGACTTTAGACGGTCTTGCTAATTTGTTGGGGATAAAGAAAGTATCTATAATCCCGTATAGACCTGAAGCGAATGGGTTGTGTGAGAGGGCGAATCGGAAAGTAATCGAAGCTTTGCGCATGACGGTGGGAGGTTCCGATACACATTGGGACAGATCTTTGGATGAAGTGCGATATAGTATCAATACTATGATGAATGACACAATTAAGATATCTCCAGCAGAAGCTTTGTATGGATACAAGTTGAAAGGACCTTTTGATTTGTTACCAGAGAGTGTTCAGGGTGATGTTACGGTCACTTCATTGATAAATACAGCGAGAGAAAGATTTGCACGTATCAGTAAAGAACTTGAACTTAGTTCGCGTGCAATGGTAGAGAAAAGTAACGCGAAATCGAGGGGAGTAGTTTTTTCGATGGGTGATAGAGTGTTTGTTAAAGTGAATGTTCGGAATGATCTGAATTATAAATTAAGTCCGAAGTTCCACGGACCTTTTGAGATTGTAGAGATCAAAAGAGGGAATAGATTTGTAGTTAAAGATGTAAACACTGGAGTGACGAAATTGACCCATATTTCGAAGTTAAAGAAAGTTGGGATGTAATGGAATGTTTGTATATATATGATATTGTTTTTAAATTTTTTTTTGTCTCTTGTTCATTTTGGATGTTGAAGTTCTTAGTCATTTGTTTTCGAATGATTTTAGAAGTTGAGACATGGGCTAATTTCATACGAGATTTGACCCGTGTGTTAGTGTGTTGTTGTGTTATGATGTATTTCATCATCTGACGCAATGTGTGTGTTGTTTAGGATTTTTTTTTGGGGAGGTACTTAGTATATCGGACCGAACAAGTCTGATCTTTTTTTTCGGGTTGGGAGATCGTATTTGAGTATTTGGATTTTTTTTCAGTTTCTTTTTTTTAAAAATGAAGGGAGCTGTATTGCGAGTAATTGTAGTTGTTGAGAGTTAGTCAGGTGTTGCGAAATATTTGCTAACCAGAGTAGAACTTTCATGTCTTTTACGAGATGTGATACCTTTTAGTGTTTGGATAGTTTTTTTTTGTGAGTGAGTTCCGTAGAGTTTGTTGTGTGCTTAATAGTGAGTTGACTGTGATTATTCTGAGATACACACTTGGAATTAGTTCACATTGTGAGTGTTTGATTTTTGCATTAGTAGTTTTGGTTTGGTTCAGTAACATGAAACCTTTTTGTTATTAGAACTTTTTCGAGTGTTTTTGGGAGACTCAGTAGTGACATGGGATAGATTAGAAACCATGTTCGTTTTGGGAGATCAATATCAAGGTTCGGGAGTTGATTATAAGACGAGTTGTGCTTTAGTTAGAGAGAAGTGTGTGTGTGACAGTAGTATTTTCCAGTTGCGAGTTGTGTCTGTGGGTGGTTGTGAGTTATCATTAGTTCATGGACAGACTCCGACAGAATGTGACTTTAGACAGTTCCTGCGAGATTACCACATCGAGTCCACCAGCACCCTTACTGCCATCTTTTGCAAGGAATTTGCAGTTACAATGATGTGCCAGAACAACAAGTCGACATCATTCGTTCTCCGAGGATCCAAACTGTTTGATTCATCCTGCAGAATCCTGTCTACGGAATTTCTCGTACTTAGCCGTGCTGTATTCAACAGTTCCGAGAAGATAATTATGCGTCATACGCACAACGAGCATTTGGTAGTGGAGGTACCTACAACCAAGGTGCCAATGACGGTTCCACCGTTGGAAGACATTGACGATTCCGTGATGTTCGAGTATCAGGAATATATTATGCCGACAATTTTAATTGTCTTAATAGCTATTTTACTGATAATTCTTGTTGTGGGGGTAGTAAAGCTTATTCGTGTTTGTAAGATTACATGTAAAGGCTCTAAGAACTCAACCCCAGTGACTTTGGAAGTGCGTCATGAGAGCAGTCCTTAAAGCTGCAGTGCAGTAGACATTGCTGATTGAGCATAGCTCTATTTTGTTATGTTTTATACATATGCTTTTGTTTTAGTTTGCCGTTAAGGAGAGCGAGACGCTCTTATGTGGTGGCCGAGCTCTATTTCAGAAAATATGGCTGCTACAATTTTAAAGGACACATATATGCATTTCATAGCTTCAATGCTTTAAGATGTGATGAAAGAATTTATGGAGTCAGATGGAAGTAGGTCGAGAGACTCGAGGTAAAATCTTTGTGTTCAGCAAATAGTTTGATTCCTCAGCAATATTGCCGGTCAGGTGATCTTCCGAAGTGTTATGTATATTCGTGAGTACGTGCGTTAATTTGATCTAGATTGTGCCAAAATCTGCCCTAAAAGTGAGTTTGATCGTTCATTAACGTGATAGAACTGCAGTTGTCTAGACGTAGCTTTGGAGAGGATCCAGGCTTTGAATCAGCAGATAAGATGTCTGTGGACAGATGTCGGTGGACAGTGTGGACTGTTTCGAATAACATGTGGTAGACTGGTTTTGACATGACTAATTATTGATTTGGGGAGTATGTGTGAGTTTGGATATTTTCAGGCTATTAGCCATAGTGAGACTTCTTTAATCAGAAGTGTTTTACAGTTCAGAGTTTAGTTATCTAACTCGATAATTCATTTATTATGCATTTTAATCTTTGCTTTGTTTTGTTCATTTCTTGTTGGGTTATTTGAATAATAAACCTATTTTTGTAGAAACTATTGCGTTTCTTTAAATGGCCCATTTAATCGATTTGGTGAGAATGAGTGCGATTCGGGTGGGTGAA
>JANJGK010005359.1:27500-47643 GCA_039081455.1 Macrobrachium rosenbergii
TGTTTGTAAAATAATGAATTTTCATCGGGAATATTTAGAAGAAATATTGAAGACATAGACATTTTCATTTCAATATTTGACAGTTGTTGATCGTGTATCTACCTCATAAAAGATAGACTATAATTTTATTACAAATCAGTATTTTGTACAATTTAGTTACCCTTGTTTCGATAATAAAGACTTCAATACAAAATATGGGAGTTTTTTTTATTTTGCTTAAAAGCTTAACCTCAAGTATGCCAACGTTCCCATTTTGGGAACACAATAGATTTTAATGACAACTTAATTCTCCGACAAAATATGACACATTCTGTCCATAAGCACATGAAAACCAGCTTAACTCTTGAAAATAGTGTTCTTAAAATGCTATTAACACATGTCAGCCATTAAAAGGTTAAGTTCTATTCGTCTATGTTTATATGCTCGATCAGTTATTTTTTGGACTCCTTTTTCCAAATATATGGCAAAAATATAAAAATGATTACTGATTCCTGGATTCCCTACCACAAGCAATGATTTATTTTAACTGCCTATAAAAGTGACGATATAGGAGCTATTAGTCCGCTGGTGTTCTGATTTATGGTACGACGATTCTCATGATTATGTTCGATGATTAATCCCTCTCGCATTTGTTGTTTTTTTCGGATTTTCTTTCAGTTATTCCACATTTACCTGTCTTTACCTTTGTGCCTTTCTTTATGTTTGTATTTCTTGCTTCTGACTCTCATTCTTTCTTATTCTCTTTGCAACATAGTTCTTTTTTGAGCCATTTCTATATTTTTCCATGTTTTCTATTTCTTCCAGTGTTATATTTACGAGTTTCTTTTATTTTCATCACCATTCAGTTTTTCTTACTCATTTTCTCTTTCTCTTCTCCTAAACATTCCGATCTGCATTTCGTTTATCATTTTACTTTTCATTCAACAGTTTATTTCCTTTCTTCCTTCAATGTTTTAGTCCACTTTCCTCATTCTTTTTGTGCTTCTTCTTTTACGACAGTATGTTACTATACATTCAGTTTATCAGAACATTGGAGAGAGAGAGAGAGAGAGAGAGAGAGAGAGAGAGAGAGAGAGAGAGAGAGAGAGAGAGAGAGAGAGAGAGAGAGATCATGCTATTTTGGTCTAAAACATAGAGACGTTCCCTGCCGCAAATGCTTAACAAAACACCTCGGCACTCAAGGATTGTAGATTGTACAGGGTATTGTTGAGTTTCATTTTCCTCCAATGACCCAAAAGCAGAAGAAAACTGGTGCTTTCAGAAAAAAGGAAAAGTCCAGCTTTCCTCTTCTGGTGATAAAGGCTCTAAGAGGATCCTTCTCACACGCAAAAATGGAAATTTTTCAAACTTCCTGTCATTCTTCTCAGTAGTATTTTGAGGATGGTCCTCCCCTGCATAGAATACTCATCTCCTTTAAGTCCTTTTAGTCTTGTAACCAAAAACTTTAAACATTAAGAGTTTATTTAAAGGATTTCATTTAAAAATGGAAAGGACTCCTGAAACTGATTTGGTCTTTAAGAAAAGACTTTAGAATACTCTGATAGCAGGTACTATTAATGCAAAACAGTTATTCGAAAGCGTTAGCCGTAAGGAAATTATTGTTATTAGTAATAAAAATAATAAAGTAATTATATGTGATCTGCATTGGCAAAGAAAGCTTCCGCATAATGCATTGCACCTTGGAATCAACATAATATATTCAACAAATAAATAAATGCAAGTAAGACAAGAATTATAATGTGATTTACGGAGCAGAAGAAAAGTTGAATTTTGCTGTGTATTTCAGCCATCGTTTTTCATAACTCATTTCACAGATGTCAAAAGCTCTATCCACCATTGCTAAAATTTGTTAGAGACAAACTCTCATCCAACTGTCACTGCAGTACAGACTTCACATTCGTATTGTCGTTATCGACAGTACGATACGAGGTCATACTGGAGAAATGTTTATTTTTCATGCCCGTGGTGTTTTGTTGTGAGTGGTTCCAGAAATACTGTTTTTGTTTCACGTCATCAATGCACACTTTGTCTAGCATTACTATTCGTCTCTAAACAATCATAACTGTCGTGTGAGTGATATTGTTCCTTTAACATCATTGTTTAGAGAAATACGGAAGTTGTTTATCTCAACGCAGAATGTAAAAAAACAAACGATTAAATGTCAAGGCTCAGAGACAAACGGTAAATGAAATCGTCACTCCTGTTAACATAATGGCTTCACTGACTGCTGCACATCTTATTGAAACTTGCTTGTGTGTGAGAGCGATAGAGAAAGAGAGATCTGGTGAATATTTAACTAGAATAATCAAAAGCGATGATAGTAATTTTCCACAGAATAAATACGAATTAGGACAGCATTTACCAAAGATAAGATTTTATGTAATTTTTCTACTAAAAACGAAATAAAAAAATCCACGAATTCTGATATGACCCACTTTCTGTGTCAGGAAATCTGAGTGATACTTTCTAAATTCAGTGGACACGAAGGGTAGAATAAACAGAAAAATATCGGTTTCGTTATTTACACGTCTAATAGCGAAATAGTACAATGAAGCAGGTAGCTATAGAAACGCACAGATTTATATATATATATATATATATATATATATATATATATATATATATATATATATATATATATATTTATATATGTGTGTGTGTGTGTGTGTGTGTGTGTGCGTGTGTGTGTGTGTGTGTGTGTGTGTGTGTGTGTGAGTGTGTGTGTGTTACAGGAGTGAAACCGTTATGGGATTCAAAATACAAAACGTGGTCGAATGACTGAGAGCTTGTACATTCAAGAGAGAGGAAATGGTGACCTAGTCACTTTTGCTGAAGAGAAGATATGAAAAACCATAAGAGCCCTTCTGCAGTTTAGATTGTGTCCCGATATGGGCTCAATGGACATAGACGTGAATATGAAAGGTAATGAAACGGAGGAAGTAATCCCAGGAGAGAAAATGAATACAATGTAGTTAGAACGTCATGTTGACTATGACGTGGTTCTGAAGTCACATACTTCCGCCCAAAATTTGTGAAAGGAGGGAGGGAGAGAGAAAGCACAACAGAGAGGAAAGACTAAAGAGGGTGGGTGTGGAAGGTGTTCTTGTTCACTGTGCGTGAGAAGTGGCTTTCTCTCGGTGTTGAGGACGAGACTTAGAAATTCTCGTACTTTCTTCCTGATATAAGAAAGTGAACTTAGACTTTCATCTCACGCCACTTTTTAGACTTGGTTAATTTTGGTCTGGAAGCCAGTTTGACTCCGGAGGAGCAGCACAGGCATAGTTTGGTGGAGCATACAGGGTCAATGGAACAATAAACGAGGAAAACTACAACCAACAGTGATTTTGACCACGCACGCACACGCACATAGGCACTAAAAACAGATACAAATGATCTTTTCCATGGGTTTTCATTTTCACCTCTCTCTCTCTCTCTCTCTCTCTCTCTCTCTCTCTCTCTCTCTCTCTCTCTCTCTCTCTCTCTCTCTCTCTTCAACAGTGAATATTCACTCATCTCATTTTCCCTCTATCTGTCTATTCCAGCAATCAGCAGCGTGAGGAGGAAGCCTTTCAGACTGCAAGCTCTACAGGGAATTGTTGATCTAAATCCATGCAGACTGACATTCACAAATAGTCGAGTTCCTAAAGGTAGGTAGGGTCTGTTAACCAAACTTGGTAAACTCACTTTGCGTAATAAAACAGACTACTTACCCTCTCACATATTCCACAACATCGCTCCCGTTGAGGAGGGATAAACAGATCAATCTAAGGGTCTTCAGATAGACAGGACTAAAAATTTATGGAGAATTTCTAGTTTAAAACATCACTGCAGTAATTCGTCTTACTGAAAAACTAATTTTCTTGAAAGCCACACCAGGAGCGTTTTATATCTATTTATATTTTCATCACATTTAAGGTATCTGAAAATGAGTTACCGGTATTTTTGAAATTATTCCATTAAATCATGTTCGGTTCTTTAAAGACAGCAACACTAATCTATAATCAGTACCGATGATAGAATAGGTACCTCCGGATAACTAGCTTGTGGCAGCCAAGCGTTCATAACAATGCTGCTTTTTTATCCTTTTATTTCATTTACAACATTTCAGTACATATATTCCCTTTCCCTAGACAACGGAAAAATCAACGAAAAATATAGGAAAAAATTCCCTTCGTTCTTTCTTGTCGTAATAGTAATCATATATCTCCGTAGGGCTAAGAAAGACATTGGGAAACATCCTGGCATCTTTTACACCATGACCAACGAGGCCCCAATTTTCAAAAAGAAATTCTTTCAAAGCAGCACCTGAATGCAGTTTTCACAGAGCACTTATTTGGGGAAAGACTTTGGAAATTGTACTGAGCTTTCTGTAACGAGCGCTCAGGGCGAAAACGTTTTTCTTTTGGTTGATTTGCTGGTTGTCATTAGCACCAGCAGATGTTGGGTAAGATTATCACGGAGTATATGATGTGCGAAATAGAAGAGCAATGTGGAAATAGTGGTGGAGAGGTAACTTGTTAGACTGCAAATAGTTTCAGATTCCCGTTGCTAAACTGGTTGCCTTATAATCCCCACTGCCTCGGGTCTTACATTTTCACTTTGTTTATGAAATCTAGCAAATGTGTCCATTCGGTAACGATCTTTAAAGCATATGTTTTCGATAAATCTCCCTAGCGTAACGTCATTTTCGCCCACAACATTTTAGGGGGATTTCTGGTCCTTAACATTTCACCCTATTTTACGTTTCCGTTTTAAACTTACACAAATTGTTTTTAATCTTGAAAGCTCTTTATTCACTGTTGCCTGAGCTGCAATATATCTTGTACTTAGGGTTCGAGTTCATATCATTAATTCTTATGATTTTGTTAATAACTTCACTTTTATTTCTTCATTCACTCTTCTTAAATAGTTTTCTTGTTATAGCTTTACTTCCTTAGTTCACATATATATATATATATATATATATATATATATATATATATATATATATATATATATATATATATATATATATATATATATATATATATATATATATATATATATATATATATATATATATATATATATATATATATATATATATATATATATATATATATATATATATAGAACAAACCAGGACTGCATCTGTACAATTGTTTCTTTTAATTATACTAGTAAAAGGTCCAACCTAGAAAAAAACAACTAACAGCAGTAGGATTAAAGTCCAAAAGCTGTTTCAAGAGGTCACCATTCACACATACGTGCGTTACTGACACGGAAGCTACCCCGGCTTATTCGTGAGAGATGCTCATCCGATTGCTGTTCATTTGGGAAGCAAGAATTACTGCACTTCCCCCTCCCTCCTCGTGGCACACATGGCTATTCCACCTTTGGCCTTATAGTAGGAAGGTTCCCTGTTGCCATTTCTCTCCCCATTTAGGTGGGTCATTGCCCATTTGTCAGTTACGTCGGATGCGGGGTTATTATTCCCACGTTCTCTCGCGGAACCAAAAATGGAAAAGTGGGGAGCAATGATCTAATAAATAATTCTCTCTCTCTCTCTCTCTCTCTCTCTCTCTCTCTCTCTCTCTCTCTCTCTCTCTCTCTCTACGCACAAGGAGAAATATTCTATAAGAAGTTTTCTCCTTAGTATGCACCAGTAAACGATCTACAGTAATCTAAAACAATAATTTGAACATTTTTTTTTTATATTTTCGTGAACTTCAGCAGTTACATTATGGACAAATTTCGCAACTCCTTTCCTGCTTCTTATTTATTTTACGAAAATGTCACTTTGAAATTTCATGGAGGTATTTTCTTACAATTATGTTATTGTCTTTAATAACTTGGTTGGAGAAAAATCCTCCGTCATAGTTTCAAGTTCCCCCCAAGATTCATGTTAATATACTCAACATGACTGAGTGTGGCTTAAACATTATTTGAGATTCAGTATTGGCCAGGAGGGATCAACGTTTGGTGGAATGAAAAAAATATTGCACAGTGAGGACAGTTATAACTAGTTTTCATGTCATTTTTTCTTCATTTTTGGAAAGAGGACTGTCTAACTGCCATTTTTTTCTCTCTCTCTCTCTAAATTTTGCGCTGTAAAGAGACTTGTATTTGATTATGGAAAGGATAATTATTTATCGTGTAAGAGAATCAGATTATTTGTTAAACATTGCCTATCTTCCTCGTTCGCAAACACGTTGTAATATTGTTCTGTTTCTATTATCCACTGTATTTTCGATCTGAATAATTAGAAACAAAAATACAACCGTATTGAATTCCTGGAGTTTGATTATTCAATGCACAGGCCAAAAGAGGCTCATATATTCAGGTTCTCTCACTTTTGAGGTGATCGTCTCTTAAACGTATTTATGAGGTAGCAGTTGCAGTAACTTCCTTCCAGGTGGCAATGAACGAGGCTTTCTCTTCAGTTGCTAATGCAGAGTATCTATTTAAAAGCAAAAATTTCGCAGCTATTCTTGGCGATGTAAGGATAATCTCCACTTTATATTCCCCAACACCGAAACAAAGAAAATAATATAAAATATTCCAGCTGAAAACCAGAATAAACCATAACCGTACAGCGAAAAAGTATGAGTTATATATGACGTATATTTAGGATAAAGACATATAACCGTAAGGGGTAAAATATAGTGAAAGGAAAATTTCCAAACAGATTTTTAATAACTTTGAAAATGAGGGAGCCTTTTACGGCTATGTAAAGACCCGGCTGATGGTATTTGCAGGCAGGAAATTTGCATTGCAGATGAATTTTGAGTCTGGTGAATGCTTTTTTTATCAACGTTGACAGAATTTCATTATTGTGAGAGACAAAGACACTTTTATTGGAAGATTTTCCGAAAATTCTATAGCAAAGTTATTTTGGATTTTGTAGATTTTCTCATTGTTTTTGTCTTGATGAGTATTGCATTAAAAAGATCATCAGATGAATATGCAAAATGTATGCAAAATCATAACAACTCCAGCTATTGTTGTTGTGTCTCACTGGTTAAAGAAGCAAAATTGACAAAGGTCTTCTTATTTAATACTCGCAAAGTAACTGATGTAGTTGCGCATAAACTTATTACGTAGTCTGCCTATTTGAGGAGACTATTTTCCCCATGTCTTTGCTATAAGTTTTAGCAGAATCTCTTAATAATGTATGACCAGAATGCGATGAATCCCAAAGAATAAAGTCATCGGGAGACCCTCCTGAAATGATCAACATTTGAGAGAAATAGGCTCACAGTTGCCCATCAGTTGCGCTAAATCCGCATCCAATCCTGGACCGGTTTCTCTCAAAGACACAGGGTTTAATTGCGTCATGGTGGATAAATATTTGGTTAACCTTTGTAGAGACATAACCCCTACTAAGTCCCCCTGTGGACAGGGCTAACAGAATTTTTTGGTCTGCCTATCGTACCCTCACTTCAAAATTAAAATTTTTCTTTTAAAATTATCGTACTAAATCATCAGCTTCTTGTGGTTAGTATCGTATTATTTCCTGCTAATAATGATGATAACAATGGTAAGATGACTGATTACGGAAACTGTCTTTAGAGTAAATACTGAACGCTTAGTAAAGGTTCTTCAGTTAATTTTATCGTTATAAAATAGCTATTTTGCACAATTTGCCTTTCCTGCATGAAAGACATAAAAAGTATTAAATTTCAAGGGATCTGTATAATATTGACATTAATCCCGTAGCATACATCTTTTGTAATTTTTTTTAAAACAGAAAATATATGCCTTAGCATTTACTATATAAAATTAACTTCCTTGTATAATTTGCATATATAAATACTTCAGAGTTAAATCTATATTTACTTTTAGTTAAAACGCAGAATAATTAATAATATAAATTACAGATAAGAAATTCTCTTTATTGTTCAGCGTAAATGTTTACTAAAAATCAATAAATGGTAGCAGTAGAAATGGAAATATAAAAAAAAAAATATGAAGGAGTTGCAACAACTGCAATAAATGTACTAAAATTATGCAGTCATTTAGAGACGTGAGTCACATGACCCACTCGCCTTCAGTTTCATCTTTTATATTTTCATAAAGTTGTTTTTTCACAGGGGCAGCATGTCTTCTGTTACCTTACAGGTGATAGGAGTTTTGCTTTTTAATTCATGCAGAGGCTAACATTGCCCATTATCTAACTGCTTCTGTATTTAGCTTATTTATGATATATATTTTATAAAGTTTATTTTACCAAACGTTTGCGCATTCAGCATTAGCAAGTGGTGGACTCAGGACACAAAAAGCAAAATTTTCAAGATCAAGAAAATAATTCTCCTCTCTCCTTCAAAAATGTAAACACAAAATTTAACAGCAGGCATGTTGCAGTCAAAACTTGTCTTGCCTTTAAATGTGGGGAGAATTCTTCATTGGTATCTCTTTTTAGTTTTTTATAAAAGAAAACTATTGTGCCGGCTTTGTCTGTCCGTTCGCATTTTTTCGGTCTGCACTTTTTCTGTCCACCCTCAGATCTGAAAAACTACTGAGGCTAGAGGGCTGCAAATTGGTATGTTGATTATCCACCTTCCGATCATCAAACATACCATTGGAGCCCTCTAGCCTCAGGAGATTTTATTTTAACGTTAAAGTTAGCCATAATCGTGCATCTGGCAACGATATAGGATAGGCCACCCTCGGGCCGTAGTTAAAATTTCACGGGCCGCGGCTTATACAGCATTATACTAAGACCACCGAAAGATAGATCTATTTTCGGTGGCCTTGATTATACGCTGTACAGAAAACCCGACTGAGCCGAAGAAACTTCGGCGCATTTCTTACTTGTTTAATCTTTGCGAATAATTTTCTGGTAACACTAATAGTGGAAGTTCAATGAGCTTCAGGTCACGATTTGCCACACCCTTACATACAGGACTGCAACAGCAAAGCAGTTCGAGTATATCCAGTTGTTGAGGGAAGAGGCCGCAGAGCAGAGGCCGCCGAGCCTTTGCTGGTGACGTGTCTCTAGCCCACTTGTAGAGTCGAATATCTTGCACTGATGAATGACTTTATGACCATCCCTTGAATCAGACTCGAATCCCCATGCTACGGATATTACCAGTCGAAGCTTGTATGGGCATCAAGCAAAACTCTCAGATTCTTGTTTTTGGTTCATTTTAGCAACTTTCAAAATACGATATTCAAAGAGAAAAGTTTGGAAGTGATGCAAATAGTCATATATTAGAGACAAGGCGTTTGTCACTTCAAAAACGTACCATACCTATAGATGGCATCTTACATCGTAACAGACTGTTTTATCATACCTATACAATAACTATCGTACTAGAAGCAAACCTGCTTGTTTTGGAATTGTTGGCAACTAACCAAGTTTGGGTATCTCAAGAAATTTAGAAGTAACAGGAATTATCCCAGTCACAGTAAATCTAGTTCTAATATTATCATTGTAATCATGCTCTGCGGATAATGTAAAATAGGCAAATACTACTGCGTTTTTTGATGAACATTGAAAGACGTTTCATTTACGGTGTAATATATGGATATCCTAACAGAGGGGTTATCCATCACTAGCAAAAGTGGAATGCCATAAAACAGAAGTCTAGAGCTAAAAGCTCAAAATAAATGATGAAGAAAACAACCTTGATAAATAACGCAATATAAGAAAGGGGAAATACCAGGAAAGAAGCAAAAAGAGAAATGAGATAAAAAGAAAAAGCACTGTTCTCTTCCACACTAATGTCCATTCCTAATGCATCTGCATTTCCGCTGTGGAAGAACGCTCAGTATTCCGAGTGTTTACCGAGAATTTCAGCGACTGGGGGAAGGATTTTCGCAGAATCACTAAAGACAGGAATGTTGATTCAGTGTTGAAGCTGAGATGGCACAGACAATATATAGAGAGTATAATAAACAAGAAGCGATCGCTTAACGCATTTATTTAGACTCCCACGATTCTATTTGGGCTCACATCAGTTTAAAAGTCTCTGTGGGAGTAATGCTGCCTTAAAGGTCACACACTACTGTACTGTCTCGGAGTAACCGAATTACATTGCATTGCCATGTATATGCTTTTTTTTTTTTTGCTGATTTCTATTCCGTACGTATTTGTTATTGTTTTTTTTTTTTTTTAACCGCGAGAGTTCTATGCAGCATAAGGGGTGGCTGTAATAAAGGCACAGGAAAAAAAGTCACAGGAAATAGTCACATTAATTTATGGTGGCCGGTAATAAAGTCACAGGGCAAAAAAACACAATATTTCTTGGGGGGTCATTATCATTATGATATTTACAGTTTATTGTTTGTATTTACGGTAATCCCCAAAGGGCTTGTGCTAAACACGCCGCAAAGGTGGATACATACCGGGTTAAAACACTAAAACACCTGGCGGTCACTATCTAGGAAAGATTAATGTGACTTCCTTTCCTGTGATTTTTTTCCTGTACTTTTTTGCCTGTGATTTTTTATTTTGCCTGGATTCGCATAAGGCTGCATTCACAAAGACAGCGATCCAGCAGGCGTAGAGGCAGGAACGGGCTCAACGAAGATGCTTCTGGAAAGCGAAGTGTTTGTTCATGTAGACACTATTCTGTAATTTCCCAAATTCGTTTAAAGTGAAAGAGCTAGTTCTATTGGTTAGCGCAAACATTTGATTCATTGATTTGCAAAAGCCAGCTAGTCCGTAATTTTTCTTTTGATTATTATAGGAGCAGTGCATTGTATTTTTTTCTACTTTTTTCTATCATTCACAATGCTTTATTCTTAGGAAACCAGTAAGGGTTTATGGGTTGAAGATTAATTTCTTACACAAATATTTACAAGCAGTTATTTTCTTTTAAAACTTTTCATTTAATCGTTGGTCATCATTAAGTCTGTTTGTCATATAATCATCATAAGACTAATTATGCAACATTGTTGGCTTAAATGCATTTAAATGCACCTTTCGGTAACACCGGCTCTGCTCTCGCATCAAAGATTATGAGACAATCCTATTGTTTTTCCAGGGTGCGTAGGAATGAAACAACCATGTCTTTCAGTAATTTTAAATGTGCACAAAATGTTTCACGGTTGAGTTTAAGATTCATATTGTAAATACTTAAAGAAGTGGGATTCATCCCTTGATCTCATCAATAAATTCGGACTATAAGATTTATATATTTTTTTGTCATAATCAAACAATGCCAAACAGGACGTGATAACAAAATTTGGATATTGAAGTTTTTACGCCTCCCCCTGCGGATGTTAAGGAGCAACTGACAGACCATCAGTCTACCAATAAGTATGACCAACACCTTTTCTGATACAAGACGTTAAAACCGTCTTCAAGGCCATTTCATATGTTACTCTCTTTCTCTTCCTCTCAGGTAATGTAATTCTTTGGGTTTTCTTCTGATTACATAGATTTCTTTTTCAAACGTAGAGAAACAAAACATGGAAATATGAGAGAGAGAGAGAGAGAGAGAGAGAGAGAGAGAGAGAGAGAGAGAGAGAGAGAGAGAGAGGAAGATTACCTTGCCAGGAGATTCACATTTAAATATATGAAAATCTTTAAATGGAACGGTCAAGAATTCATCTTAGAGCGAAAGTTGTCGACATCTCGTAATTCAGGTTCTTTGCATTCAGTCATTTCTTCACCGACGACCCTGAGGACGAAAGGTCGGTTTAAGGTGAAATCATACAGAAGAAATAAAAGATTCCGGAAAGACAAAACTGCTAATCTAACCTTTCTCCTGCCTCCTCCCCATCAGGACATCAGACCTCCAGGTCTCGCCTCTGCTGCTCGTCTTGCATACGTGACGTTGTACACCCTCCACCAGGTGTTATTAATGAATGGCAGAAGTGGGTAAGAAAACTCGACCTCCAGTCTACTGATAATAGAGCCTACTCGCCATATTGAAATCTGCCCCAGCGACCTGTCGACTTTGCGAGCCGTAGTCTGTCGCATCCAGGATGCCAAAGGATGAAAGATTTGTCTAGGTAAGATTCGGATCTTCTTGGGTCTTCTGGGTGAGATCGAGATCGTTTCTTATCCTCCTGATCATCTCTTGTTATAAAATGAGAATCATTTTTAAGCTGGAGAAAGACTCGGAAACAAAATTACAAACGAACTTTTTTAACGTCTCTTTCCAGGAAGATAAAGAAACCTTGTTTTTGATTATTTATTGACGTGTAAACATTGTGAAAATTAATGGTTGGAAATATATTTCATAGTTAAACAAAATACGTACTTAAAATCATTATAAAACAATTTTATTATTACTAAATACACCTTATGTTGAGCAGACTCTTAGAATCTTAGCGTATAAAAACCTCCCATCCCCCCACACCCAAGCATAGACACTTACACCAACAAAATTTGGTGCTTTTCCAGCTTTTCTTTTTATTATATTTATTGGTGCCGGAGTTTGGATAGTGAGTATAAAAGACGAAGCGAGTGTCAGCAATCCCGTATCGAAGATTTCTCGTGTGAACTAAACACACACACACACACACACACACACACACACACACACAGAGAGAGAGAGAGAGAGAGAGAGAGAGAGAGAGAGAGTAAACTTGACTTTTTAAGGTATCTCTGGCTACAAGGCCTTACTTTATCGTCAATTACTGAAAAAAGGAAATTAGTTTTCAGGAATACCCTTGAGTACTACACAGGCAGAGTGCTTGGCTTTTGTATAAAATCATTTTTCAGGTATTCCAAAGACTAGACCAGTTCTTCTCTGAACTGCATTGAACCGAGTGCAAGAGAGATGTCTGTAACGTTCCAAAAGCTACGTCCATCTTTATACATGTTCGCATTTTTTTCTCTTTTCAAGAGAAGTAGATCTGCTTCTATAATACATTGATATTTATAATACGTTGATATTCTTTGTCTAGAACACAGTAATTCGCTTATTCAGGTGCAAAGGCTATTGGGAGGACAACAGACTTACTAAATTTATGTTATGAGGAAAATGTAACCAGAAAATGTAACCACGTTAAAAGACAATTTAAATTCTATCATAATGTAAAAAAAATACTCTTTATCTGTTTTTTGCAAATCATTTGTACTGAACGAGGAAAATATGAAGGTAATTGTTACTCTTAAATTCAAGTAATGTATTCAGTACCTAGTTAACATGTTTTCATTTTCAACTCCCACTTGAAAGCTAGGACAATGAAACACGAGATAGCTTCTATGACAATACGAGTAAACTCTATCTTTCATCAAAGGAAGGGTCACCCATCCGAGATTTCCACTCGTGTTCTTCAAAATCCGCTTTCCGTCCTTGAAATACCCAGCTTAAACGCACATATGCATAGACACACACACACACACACACACACCCACAGGTGAAAGGGCAACCCATCTACTGGAATTACTCAAGAATGATAAATGAGAGGTGAAAGTAAAAGTTCTGATAGTATGTTATTTAAACAGTTGAAATTAAAAGGAAAAATCATTGGAAAATTTGTGATATAATTGCCGATAATAGCACCGAAACTGCAAACAAGTCAGTCTTTCCTAACTTGTATTATAAGATTACTACTACAACTGACAAGCAATGTTGGGAATTCACATGCTCTCGGGGTCTTTCGTCTTAAAGAAAATAAACACCATTAAGAACAGTATCAAAATCCACAGCAGTAACTACTTCAGTACAGTCCGGACTAAACCAGAGTAAAATTTAAAATATTTTCATTTAATTTTCCCTCCTGACTCACCCATATAACTGGAATATTGTCATTATTCTAATATCTTGCTTTAAATACAGAAAAAATGCAAGCTTTTCCATTGTCCAAAATAGGGTTTGCGGAGTCTCTGTCAGAAATCTTTTTACTACGGTGAGTATGGCCATCGTAAATATGCACGGTACATACGCACAGATACATACAGGTACACGCAAATACTGTATATATATATATATATATATATATATATATATATATATATATATATATATATATATATATATATATATATATATATATGTGTGTGTGTGTGTGTGTGTGTGTGTGTATATATATATATATATATATATATATATATATATATATATATATATATATATATATATATATATATATATATATATATATATATATATATATATATATATATATATATATATATATATATATATATATATATATATATATATATATATATATATTTATATATGTATATATATATATATATATATATATATATATATATATATATATATATATAGATATACATATAATATATATATATATATATATATATATATATATATATATATATATATATATATATATATATATATATATATATATATATATATATATATATATATATATATATATATATATATATATATATATGTACGTATGTATAAATAAAAATGTGTGTGTGTGTTAAATATTGATATGTATGTAAAATTTATAATAATCATAATCATAATGACAATCGTAATGGTCATATGTTACCCTTAAAATAATTCTGTAATATGCAATGAAGAAGACAGTTTTGGAGTGAGAGAGTTCTCGGAGCTAATGTTTAGGAAAATGTTGGTGAGTTTTTCAAACGTCAACAGGATGCTTGCATAGGAAGGTGGCGTGATCAAACTGGTTGTCGATTTGCCGTTTTCCAGTATTATAGTTATTTTATTCAAGGATAATAAAGTTGTTTTGTATTTTGATCTGGTATCCTATTAAAGGGTTATTTGTTTGTAAAAAATGTGTATACTGTGGTTACAAGTTTTTGCCTCATGTTCGAGGTTGGAGATGTGTGTGCGTATGTGTGCTTTCACATCTATACGGGTGTGGTTGATTTTGATTACTGATCACTTTGCATTTGAACATGATAAATGGTGGTGGACTCTGTAGATTTTGCATTTCACATCTTACTGTTGTTGTTAAAAATACCTTCTTTGATAGTTTCTTTTAGTTCCTTTCTTTGCAAGTTCAAAGTGCTTGCGAATTAATTATATATACACACACACACACACACACACACACACACATATATATATATATATATATATATATATATATATATATATATATATATATATATATATATATATATATATATATATATATATATATATATATATATATATACATATATAAGATATATAAGAAGCAATAATTGCACAGGGCAATAAAGAACATCTGGTATGAATAATTTTTGGTATTTGTGAGAATTTTCACTAGATGCTCACAACCTTTCCCTACAACAGACTTCTCTCTTTTTTATTATATTCAGTTATTACATTGACTGAAATTCTCTACATTCTTTTTAAAATTGATTATTGTTTGCATGTACCAAAAACTGTACTTAACGTTCAAAAGCACATAGCCCATATTATTTTCTGCCAGCTGTGACGGAAGTTCCGAACTCGATAAAGCATTGTCTCTGCATTTCGTTCCATGAGATTCCTTCCACATCTACCAATAAACCTAAATTCTAATGGCATTACAGAGAAAAAAGTGATCTGCTTCCATCCATCATGCAGAAGACGTCGTTTTCTCGTCTCATACAATGGTTATAATCTCTTGAGAAGTAAATCGTTGCCTTTTTATACCTTAAAGCCATTATTATTATTATTATTATTATTATTATTATTATTATTATTATTATTATTATTATTATTATTATTATTATTATTATTATTATTATTTCAGTATATGAAACCTATTCACATGGAACAAGCGCACAGGGGCCATTGACTTGAAACTCAAACTTCCAACGAATATTGATTTCAACCTTCCACCCGCAACATCTGAGTGGCATCTACGACACTAACCCAAGCAGACAACTTCCGGGCAACAGATATTTCGGTGTCTCGCTCCCGCAACACGTGGCGGACACTGACGGTTGCCGCCACTCACTGCAAAGCATTGTTTTAAATGGAAGCTTTCACACGTAGCCACCAGTGTCCGCCACCGCTGCCCACTGGCCAGCTTCTCATGCTCAGTTTGACACCCACCATCATCCCATGATGGAAGGAGACGGCCTATCAAGGTGTGTGAGTGGTTCACTAGTTGCCAGGCGGTGTCTTGAGCAAGGACACTAGTGTCCGACACCGGTGGCGGACACTAGTGTCCTCGTGTGTAAGGGCCCACGGATGTCCTGTGGTTTCCTTGAAGAATGGGCGGATGTCCTGTGGTTTCCTTGAAGAATGGGGGATGAACTCTGGGTTCCCCTCTCTCTCTCTGTCTGTCTGTCTCTCTCTCTTTATATATATATATATATATATATATATATATATATATATATATATATATATATATATATATATATATATATATATATATATATATGTATGTATGTATACGTTTGGCTTCATTTGACTCACTTGATGGAGAATCCGGTTAGGATGCGGGGAAAGGCAAAACGATATAGCATGTTCCATATGGCAAAGCCTAAAACACCTTGGAATTGTGAATTAAACTTCGTTGGAAGTTAGTGGCCATATTTGATGCAAAGGAAAGCATACCAAAGAGAAATGTAATCGTGTACATAGGAAAAGACGTATTTATTTAAACCAATATTTGTTAAATGTTAACATATGGTAGATGGAAAAAGTAAATATAAAAGTAAAAATAGAGAACGGGTTAGGGCAAAATGCATCAATTAAAAGACACTAAAAATAAATGTATTGATTGAACTGGTTTTCAGAAAAATGAATTACGACATAGAACACTGTTCGGACTTAGTTCATTACGAAAATAAGTATAAACAAAGAAATTATGAGACTGAAATCTAATGTTAATGAGTGAATTAAGCTTCATTGCTGCTGCAAGGATTCATGTTGGTATCTACATGAATCGAGTTAATGATCCAGGTGAAGACAGCAAATTTGCAGTGGTCTATTGGGGAAAATGGAACAGATATCCCTGTTTTATTTTGTGAGATGACAAGAGAGAGAGAGAGAGAGAGAGAGAGAGAGAGAGAGAGAGAGAGAGAGAGAGAGAGAGAGAAAATACAAATGAAGCTTTAACGTAAGAAAACTTACTATTAGGGAAAAATCGACTTCGGCCTTCTAACGGATCCCATTCTCCGGTTCAGCGCGTGGACTGAGTGTAGTGGTGTATAACCTCTCCAAGTGTCACACGAAGTTCTGATGAGGAAACTGACGGGAAGAAACTCTTTACCTCGAAACTCGGACGAATCTTGTTTCCTTGCTGAAGTTGGTCATGGCGGTACTTAGGGACAAGAAAGAGAGTTAATGGAATATTATTTCACCGTCATTTTATATATTGGAAGACACATATTCCAGACACTTCGTAAGATGAAAGAATCAAGAGATAAAAAGTATAAAATTATAATACCATTAACGAAAACCGGATTACCAATAAAATGTAAACCTGTAGATGCTATTTTGACTTGGGTACGAGAAAGTCCAAAGGAGCTGCATCTATTCATGTTCGTGATTAAGACGGGTTCTTAAAGAGAGAGAGAGAGAGAGAGAGAGAGAGAGAGGGGGGGGGGGGAACAATCGCGTATATGCAAAAACAGTCTTTTATCATATTTTTACGTATACGTCAATAAATTATATGGTAAGACGGAAAATCCTTTCAGTATCCGAGTAGCTTCTACCAATCGTCATCAAAAGCTACACCGAGGAAATCGAAACCATCTCCCAGAGCGATAAACTGTGCACCCATGTAGGACTTAACGAACGAAGATTTAAAGGGGGTTTAATTGCGTTCATGGCTCCTACTGACGAACGAATGCAATCAGATTCATTCTCAGGAAAATGAACCAAATTGTAGAAGTTTCCTTTTAACAGTTCTATCAGCTCCGAATATCGTTGTGTCGGAGTTATTTCGATTAGAGTTGCCGGCATTTACCTTCAAACATTTACATGTAAATTCTTCTTAACAAGCCATATTTGCTGGGATATTGCAGAATCCATCCATCATTTCGGTGAATATCCGACTCACTAGAACTGGAATTCAGAACCAAAGTTCCTTTGGTCCTGCCAAGGATGCATAGATTCTCGTTTTGCTCATTACTTTTGTGACGGTGTATGAATGGGGGACCCAGAAGTAAAATGCTAATATTTCCGTGATGACTGATTAATCCTACTTCTAACAAAGTAAAATATACGGGAGGTATTCTTCAATATTTTAAGTATTTTCAATATTCCAAGATTACTGGCAATTATTTCTCCTCTTTTATTCCGTTCTCTATCTCTCTCTCTAGTGTATTTCTCTCTTTTTTTATTTTATCTTTTTAGCCTTAATCCTAATTCCCAAGTTAGTGCTCTACTTCCTATTACCGCATATCTTGTTCTTTCTCTTGTTATTACATATTTTTCCTGATATCAAACCTATTTAAGATGTGATAAAAATAATAATGAATATTATGGAGCATTATACATTATTTACAATTTTCCGAACTCAACTTTTCATTTGAGATTAAACCGATAGCCATCAGGCCACTGCGGAGTCCAAAGACAATGTGCTTTTTAATCTAATATTTGGAGGTTGTTTGAATTTGTTCCTTTTTAAAGCTACTAACATCCATCCAACATTCAGACATGGAGAAGATTTAGAAAGGGTCAGTTTCACATTCAAATGGTTTAAACAGGAAAGTAATATACATACAGACTCTTTTCATTCATTTAGAACATGTAGCGTCTTGCCTGGCTCCTAGTAAGATTTAAGAAAGTGTAGATAGGATAACTTCTTTGATATGATTATACTGCACACTATTCCTGAAATTATACCACTTAATAAACAAGTAGATGGAAATCACAGTGCTAAATCCGAAATGAATCCAGAAAGCACAGAGAGGGTGACTCTTTTATACAAGAATTATGGAGCTTTCTTATTAAAATGTAGACATTAAAAGAGGCCTAGAGGAACTCGTGATACGCATTTTAATATTTGAAGTCTCGAACATCCTTTTCTGGCCATCGTAAGAAGTGAAAACAGTATTCAGTATCTTCAAATGAGCATCCCTTGTCAACCTGAGGTCGTTCAGAAGTTAGTCCTCAGAACCGTACATCCTCTTCCTTGTCAACAGAGAGTCTGAAACGTAGTTCATCTAAGTTAAAGTCAGAACTCTCTACCTCAAGTTTAATCCAGTTAGGTATTCAAAACAGGCAATTACGGAAGCTTTCCCCCAAAAATTAACTGCATGAAAATAATACACACACACACACACACACACACACACACGCACACACATATATATATATATATATATATATATATATATATATATATATATATATATATATATATATATATATATATATATATATATATATATATATATCTTCTTCGTTTTTAACGTGCATTTTTTTCCCATTATTATATGGGGTAAGCACGATACCTTCTTTTGAAGGACTTGGATTTGGCGGTGGGGTAGGCCGTAGCCTCGATCGGCTGCCCTGCCTGACATCGCTTAGACCCTGGTAGCGAATGTGTACATGTTACCAAATCCCCAGCTCCCTTTCTCCCAGCAGCGAGGAGAACTGGGCGGGTAGGTTGACAGTTCGAGACGTGTGAGGTGTCTGTTATGTTTTAGAAGGTGTTGGAGTGGCTTTGTTTATGTGTGTATTAGTCTTTAACACCCATTTGCTTTCAGCAAACCTATCCGTTGATTACATACCTAATCCCGGGGTGTCTACACGGATAGCAAAGTGTCCACCTCTCTGACCGGTCGGCTGCGGGGACTGAACCCTCTCAATAGACTTCTATGAAGTCTGAGGTTGCTGCTTCTACCAACCGAGCCATCGAGGCTCTATATATATATATATATATATATATATATATATATATATATATATATATATATATATATATATATATATATATATATATATATATATATATATATATGTGTGTGTGTGTGTGTGTGTGTGTGTGTGTGTGTGTGTGTGTGTTGGTGTGTGTGTGTGTTGCCCTCCTTCTTCTAATCCAAAGCCCAAAGACGATAGAAACTTACCTCCGTCTGACATCCTCATTCAGTCCTGGAAGGAATTTCACGTTTTCTATGATCAACAATTCCCCTACTCTCATCTCTACCTAAGACATAGCTATGTTCACAAAAGAGACTATATAGCTTTATTCAAAAGACTAACTTAAGGAATGGATAAATGAGATTAAACGAAGCATCGGGTAAAATCATCCCTAACTTCAAACAGAATAAAATTAAACAATGACTTTAATATCCTATTCTCCCCAGAGTCAA
>JANJGK010005360.1:5000-47618 GCA_039081455.1 Macrobrachium rosenbergii
GAATCGTAACGTCCAATCCGCTTCATGCTTTAAATAGTTTTTTCACTTCGGTATATCCAGAGGAATATATATTCATAACTGTTTGCAACGCTATATCCAGAAGAATATATATTCATAACTGTTTGCCACAAAGGTAATTTTGTGGAATAACAAACTACATTTTTATGTTCTTAGTGATGTCATCAAAAAACATTTTGCCGTCATTATATAACCGCAGAGTAAAAACGCAATAGAAAAAGGCTTCATTAGTAGAAAATACTTCTCAGAAATGTCAGATTATCTCTGCACGTGAGAACCCTATGAATAGTGGACGAATTACTTTATCTATATGGTCTGAAAAATATTTGTGGTTTTCACATAATTCCTTTACTAATTGATTAGATAAGACAATTAACTACCTTTTTACATTTCAGGTTAATATAGAATAGATGTAAATTTCACGTTATTCATCTACTGGCTAATAAAATCATTTTTCATTCATTTATAAGGTGCTATTAAGTTTCTCACCTGACTGAGTAATAGCAAGAACTCATTTTATAGGATGGTAGGTGGTGTCTCCTGGAAACCGCAGATCGAAGGTCCAGCTAGTTATGTCGAGTACTGCAAAGGAATATTCGCTGATTCAAAATGGCAAGTAGATTTAAAACGGAGATTTATATTCACAAGAATATCAAATTTGTTTCAAGAATTAATTTTTAGACTGGTCATAATTAACATCAACTACATTCCATTTGTGTTATAGTGATTTTTAAACATGTAATTAGACACTGAGTATCCGTCAGATATTATCCAATCTTATTAAGAATGCAGTGGTTCAGTAGGGCACCTTAATATGTCGTCATTGATTTCTCAAAGTTTTTAAGCTGTATAGAAGTCCCACGACGACTCCTATCGATGGATTTGATAAAATAAACAAAGTGATTTAAGTCTTCTTATATGCAGTTGTTTCGTTTTCTATATAACAACTACAAGCCACTTACTGTACTTTCTACAAGGACGTATTTATCGACATGTTATCTGCTGGTACTCTCACTGATGGCTGCCAGAGGTATGTTGTGAGTCAGGAAGGGGAGTCGAATCGCGTGGGATATTTTGTCAGGGAAGTCGCTGAAGCGAGATTGCCTCACTCTCCTTCATTCTTAAGAAGTTCGAGTACGGGAAATAGAGTGGTAATGGGACGAATGAGAGAAACTTCAGACAGGCAGACAGAGATTGATGAGGCGAGGTAAAGGGGAGGGAGAACAGATAATCGAATTATTTGCGAAAAACGGTGCCTTGCAAATACAAAAACATTTATACACAAAAGTGAAAAATGGATGATGCACTAGACTAAAGAGTTGGGAGGAGAGAGTATCTCAGTGTCTCAGACAACATTTCACATAAAGAAAAGGAATGAAATTAATGAAATGCAGTAAATTATGAAGAACCGCTTTCTCACCCAATTCCGTTTCTAATTATTTAGACCAAGCAGTGTTAGGACGATCATTTTATTTTAATCGTCCATGCGTTAGTTGTCACATGTATGCAGCTTGTAGTAAATTCCTTCCTTCAGACAGGGTTGTATTTTTTTTAAATAATAGGAACTAATAAAAGCTGCCATATAACGCCCAGTCTCCCAAAGGCAAAATAATATTTGCTTCAAAATTACTGATTTCGTGAAGCAGTAATTGTTAAGACAATATTTAGAGTCAGAACAGAAGAAAACAAGTAAAAAATGCGCCAAAGTTTCTTCGGCCCAATCAAGTTTTCTGTACAGCGTATAATGCTGTGTGAAACTTTCAGCCACGGTCCATGAGACTCTTAGTCACGGCCCATGAAACTCAGCCACGGTCCGGTGGTGGCTTGTGTTGTTGGTACCTATAACGGTGCCAGGAGTACGATTATGGCTAACTTTAACCTTGAATAAAATAAAAACTACTGGGACTAGAGGGCTGCAATTGGGTATGGTTGATGATTGGAGGGTGGATGATCACCATACCAATTTGCAGCCCTCTAGCCTCAGTAGTTTTTAAGATCTGAGGGCGGACAGACAAAGCCGGCACAATAATTTTCTTTTACAAAAAACTGCAAAAAGTGTTTTTATGTGACAAAAATAAACTCTGCCTAAGTAAAATTAAAGAGAAGTTACTGGCTCGCCTTGGTCTGATTTAGTGAACTAAGATTCTTAAATACCGAACTCCGCACTTGGGAGCAAAATGAAGAAGAAGAATAATTCATTTTTGGTTCGGGTCGCCGATGTTAAAAAAAAAAAAAAAAAAGTGGAATTCTGTTCGGAGAGATTTCACCCTTGAATTTATTTAGTAATGTGCTAATGGGCCAGGGAACCTATTTTTTGACAGAAAATGTAGAGAAAGACGTATACAATATTATTTTTCATCATAGTTGAGCTAGATGTGAAAAGGCTCTTGAATACACTGTTTATTATTATTATTATTATTATTATTATTATTATTATTATTATTATTATTATTATTATTGTTGTTGTTGTTGTTGTTGTTATGTGTAAGTGGACATGATTCCTAATTAAGTGGAATACCAACTCTAACAAAAAACAAAACACTACCCAAGAAGCAGAAAAAAACACCAAAAATTTCCTGGTATATACCCCCATAAACTCCAGCCGTCGGTAAAATCATTGTCACCATACGATGAGAACTTATTGGTCAGCGCACAGTGAACTATCACAATGAATTTTATGCGAAACAAAAATACCTTTCTCCATTTTAAGAGGAAAACTAGAGTGGTGTTATAAGTGAATTTCTATAACTGCCTCAAGAAAGCCTCCAAAAAGATTAACCGACCCTCTTAACGTCGAGAAAATATTGAGAACAAAAAATTGCCAAGACCCACGTTATTCCATTTGCTCTTGCCTTGATTTCTTTTCCCTCCGTTTCCGAAAATGTAACGGACAGTTTACTTCATCAAGTCTTACTTTGTTTTCCATAAGCGAAGCACCGGTTATGAGGGGAGCCCGTACTCATATTGCAAGGTGCCTTAATTGGAAATCCGTGAGGCGACAGTTACGATCACTAAACCCTTAATACAATGCTCTTGTTATTGCCACTACCAACCGTGCATGGAATTACATCCTTCAGAAATGTATATACACACACACACACACACACACACAAACAAATATGTGTTAGTGATCGTAACTATTAAAGCATTTCGAAATGAAGAGAAGGATTTTCTAATAAAAGCAGCTTATGACAGTTATGTGATTAATCGACTGCTGTTAAGGTCTTTTATTTCCTTTATATATATATATATATATATATATATATATATATATATATATATATATATATATATATATATATATATATTAGCTGACCAACCTGGCGCTGCCCGAGTAAACTCTGAATGGCAACCGATAAACTCTCTCTCTCTCTCTCTCTCTAACACCCCCTTAAATCTAGGAAGTTGATCTTCTAAGAACATCAAGAGGGATGATAGTAGGACAATTTATGTAAATTACAACCGTATAGAACGAAAAACAAGCGATCTGTAAAGATACAAAAAAACAGGTAAATTTTGTTTACCCTAAAACAATGCGAAATTTTCCCCATTGCTGGGAGGAAGTAATGGCAAATATCAGTGAAAGTGGCTGAAACTATTCCTGAATATCCTTATATGACCTGAAAGCACATTTATAATAAAAGAAGTATTTAGAAATGTATAAGTGCCATAAGAGTAAGTAAAAGCGCTTGTCGTTTTCAGAAGGTTGAGTTTTCAGCTGTTTTCTCGAGGAAGAAAGACTACAACTTGTGATATATTCACTGGATAATACTGAAAAGTACCACAATTATGCAGTAATGAATAAGGAACAAGAAAACAATGAGATATATGATTAGGAGAACAAGGCATGCTAACGTCTAATCAAGTGTTCCCACCGAAGACAGCTGCTCTGGAGACAAAAACAGCAATTACAATTCGTGAACGTAGGCCAACTTCAATAGGTCATTGGTGCCACTAAATGTTTCATCTGGCTGGAAATTGACATGCTTGTTTTCATACGATGCACAAAGCCTTTTAGCATAAAAATTTTCAATTCTGAAAATCATATAAGATGTCAAAGGATCAAAACGTATGTGTAACTTTCAGAAGGTCAACTTTTTTTTATGAGAGGGACGAATTTTTATTTGCGTTTTTGTATGAATATACATGAAAACTACCTTATATAAACATTTATATACGGTGAAATAAAAATGGAATTTAAACAATTAAGAACAAACTTAATGATTGTGACCCATTTAAAGATGCAATTTTTGTACGGAGGGCTTTGTCATGAGAAAGATCCCTTTATTTCTACTTCTGAATGTGCAACTCAGCAGTTCCTTTGTTGGAAATTGCATGAGACTGCATGCATGTTTTTAACATTTCTATTTCATGGACATTAAAGATAATTGGGTTCTTGCTTCAGGCGCCATCGGGAAGATATTAGACTCCATTCGACCATCTTACGCCCCAGAAATTTCACTGATTATTACTCTCGGAGCACTCGCGTTGCACAGTTCAGTTAAAATCCTTGGTTCCAACAGTTCGCAACGATGGCAAAGTATTATTACCATTTCGAATTACAGAAGCTGATAGTCACTCCTGCAGGTGCTTTTCTTAATTTCTGAATCGTGTGTACAAATAAATACCACTTGAATAAATAGTAATTATAAATTCCAGCATACATATGTTCATGACATACAATATAATCATAAACTAGACACGAACTGTTTTGCACCTCACAGAGCTTACTTTCTTCATGTTCAAAAAATGTTCACCTTGGAGATGTATGGGGAAAAAAAGATGAAGTTATAAGGATAATTAAGGTATGTAAATTTAATAAGAAGTATGTAAGAATATATACAGAGGAAATCGTGAAAAGTCGCTTCGTGGATACTGAACGTCCTCCTTTTCAAGTACATCTTTTATGCCAAGTATCCGCCCTTTTTCCCTGTTTCAGAATCAGATATTTATTTCACTTACCTATCTCCTCCCGTTCTTTTCACATATCCAGACCATCTCGGAACACTCTAAATCTACCCTTTTACCCTAACATTCTTACTGCTGCCTCGCGTCCTTACATTCATCTGCGTTTCAGTTCTTATTATGATACATTCTTTCACTCGCATTCAACATCCCCAATTTTATATATATATATATATATATATATATATATATATATATATATATATAATGAATGAAGAGCCTCGTTGTGATTGTGGATTGAGTTGTAAACCATTGTCTACCACGTTATTGTATAAAAAGCTTATAAAAAGGAGTGTATCTGAACATTCCGGAGTAGGATACAATCAACTTGTAATATCCCATGTACGTAATATACGGTTCCCAATATTCATGTTCCTCAATAGATGCTACGCCTTAGATACAAAGTGTATGGAGATCTTACTAACACAAATCAACTATTAAAACTGTCAAGAAGTCAAACGCAAAAAGTGAACGAAGCTTTCAATTCAAAATTGTGGAACAAGCGCATCAAAGGAACGTTTCATGGATTCACAACAGCCACCTGTGCGCTACAAATGAGTACTGTACGGCACAACCTTGGGTATGTGTGTGTCTTACGACTGTCATTATAGGTGGCATTCCTATTAAACCAAGTCCTCAGGAAAAAGAGAAACCAAGAACGACGTTTATTGTTGGAGACCCACACGTATCGGTGCTTGCGATTCATCAGGCGGTGTTTTCTTGATTGCCAGTTTGTAGCCTATTTTTTTAATATAACCATAACTTTTTTATTAATTTGTCCTATTTTCGTTTTCAGTGTCTGAAAAGTTTCGCATTAGTTGTCGATTAATTCAATATATTTTGCTCTGTAAAATATTTGTGAGTAATTTACCGCTAGTAACCATGAGTGCCTAGAACAGCCAGCCACCCTACCCTAATCGCCCCACGGTTCAACATTTAAAACCATAGTTAAATATCCCAAGCACCCCTTCCCCCAACCCAGTACTCTGCGCCTTACGGAAAGGTATATTCAAAGTCTTCTGTCAAGTCAAAATTACGTTTATGTTAAATCAATTCTTTCCTGTAGTTTCCAGTTTTATTGTGATTTAAGTATCTGGTAGAACTTAATGATAATATCATTAGAACATTGTACAAGAAAAAAGTAGAAGTTGATGAAACAAAATTAGGAATTTTTGGAAAAGGCTTGGAGAATAGTTGTTGGAACTCTTGGTCACCGTCATTTGTGGTTAGAATTTCGTTGTGTGAAGGTGTCCTCAAGCCTGTTGAACAAGGTAGGGTATATTTACCTGTTGAAGGGATTGAAAAGCCAGCGAGTAGCCTTTTTGTAAGCGTATGATTTTGAATAACGTCTAGGCAATATTTTTAATGTAGTTTTTATGTTAAAATAAGTGAAATTTTTACGAGAATTAGGTGATTTTCACAACCGGCTTTTGTGAAATTTTCGTGGGTGTGGACTGTAAACAATGTATGAATTTGGATCAAATAATTAGGAAACGTTACTGAATACAATGGAATATTTACGAATTCAAAACGAAATTGGAAGTTAATGATAAATATTTTTTGAAAACTTCCAAAATTTCATGTTAGTGATCAGTGCCAAGGCCAAATCGAGTGACTGCAGATTCAGGGTATGTAAGTTTTTCTTGCAAAAAATTGCCAAAAATATATATTTTTCCTTAAATTAACCTAACCTTACCTAAGTGATTTCCCTGACTCGGTCACTGCTAGTTCCCCCCACCCCCCTATGTTCCAGAAAAATTCTGGAGTTTTTCTGCCAACAGTGAGGTAGTTCTACATCCCCCCTTTCGTATACAGTATGTATCCTGGGATCCATCAAATTATACATAAGTTTTGGAGACCGACCAACCAATAACTTTAATCTGCCAAAATTTCTTTCTCATATAGACGGAACTTGGGACTGGTAAACAGTCCTTGCTTCGTGCCTGCAGTGTATATCGTGAAACCGATCTGCCAAAAATGTTGAAAATTTCCGGAATCTGTTTGTCAGAGGGTGGTGCAATAAATGAAAAACACGCCTTTTCCTCAAATGCCGGTTCATTTTGGTGGTAGTACTGGTTCGGAAAATATCTGCTCTAAACTTTTAAATTTCGTTTTAGGTAGAACTATATAGTAGCTCCGCGCAGCCGACGGCGCTATAACTTTACTTTTTCTACAGTTTTTTGGTTGCTAATTATGAATTTACCTTTCATTTTCGGCGCTCGAGCCTAATTAACCTGTAATTAACCCCTGAGGTCCATCCAACAAGGGGTTTCCATACGCGATCTTCACAAGGCAGAGTACGGCTACGTCTGTTTCGAACGGTTCATATCCCGTCCGGCAAGTACAATAACTTGTTAACGTATGGGTACCCCCCCCCCGGGCCAGTACTAAACACGGCGAAGGGACATTCCATTTGGCCGACAACAAACAGATGCACAGCCAGTATCAGAACCCTTAAAAGTGTAGAAAAAAACCAGTTGAAAAGGTAAAAACAGGCGCGGAGCTAATGTATAGAATTACCAACAATATTTTGAAATTTATAATTTGTAACAGTGCTATGGCCCCATAAATTCTTGTCATGGCCCCCAGGTTGAGAACCCATGATGTAGTTTTGGATTTTAACCTTGTAGTAACAGGGCAATGAATGTTATACATTGATAAAAAGGGGAATTAAGTTATTCATGTATAGTTTCATGGTTGAAGGACCACGGTTGTCAGGACTTAGGACCGAGCGAAAGACGGAAAATGACCGAAGTAAATTTAGTGGAAGCGGAATAAGGGACTAAAACAAGCAATGTTAGTATTGGTGTTATTAATAACGTCTGTCATTCGGATCTGCTCAGGCGTGAATTATGAACCGGGTGAGGGAGGGATGGTTGAGCTCTGGGAGAGACATCCCCCCGCCTCCCCGTCTACCCGATGTTATTTAATTATGTAGGCTTCCGACATGTAACCTTGCAGAATATACAGCTACGGTTTTAGAAATGATTTAACCTAATAGGGAAAGCGTTACGTTATCGCCAGATTATCAACAGTAGCATTTATTGACTTGTTTATGGGTCTTAGTCTAATTTACTTTTTCAAACCGACAGACAACGTAAGACAAATTCTTTCATTCGCATGTAATTTTGAATCACTTGCGATGGATTTTTGTCATATCCACGCTTAAACAGTCTGAAAAGTTTTTTGTTCTTGAAACACGTGACATTATCAGTCCTCCTGAAGAACTCGTATTTTGCTATTATGAGTAAAAACCGCGTCGAGACGTTTCATAAGTTTGTAATATTATTTAGTCTAATGCTTATTAAATCGCTTCAGTAATAGGTTTGTAATAGCTAATTTTACGTCGCTAATCAACCCTCGAAAGAATAAAATAAAGTGTTTACTGTTCATCGGGTATCTTGTGTTGACAAAATTTTAAAATTAAGGCTCTCCATAAAATGAAGCTGAAATGAATGTCACATAGCCAAAGTTAATTGCACAATCACCGCTCAGAATCTGAGGGCGAATGAGTCATTAGGTAGACATCACTGTGTCCGTGATTGTAATTACCTCCACACTTACCACAAAAACTTAGTTTTCGAAATTTAAAACCTAAAGCAAGGTATATTCTTCAATTTGGTATAAGTTAGACTAGGATGAGTTGTCTGTTAAAGAAACCTCATTTACTGGAATAGGTTTATCGTAGACGACATGGTTTAATATTAGAAATATATATATATATATATATATATATATATATATATATATATATATATATATATATATATATATATATATATATATATATATAATATATATATATATATATATATATATATATATATATATATATATATATATATATATAATTTACTCAACTGATTAAAATGTTCAAAATTTAAAGAGGGAATCTTTATTAAGCATGAATAAAACTCCCAGATATCTTGAAGCTATTTGCGGAGGAGACAATTTTTTGGACATAAACCTCGTTAAAGATACAAATGATTAATCTTGTAGGTTTTAAGGAATAGACGAAATTTAAGGAACCATAACCAGATGAACATTAAACGGAATTTGTTGTAAAGAAAGAGAAATAACTTACGAAGCCTTGGTGAAATTCGGCTGAATACGATTCATCATGACGAATGACCCAATACTTTTAAAGGTATCGATATCCTCTTGTAAATTGATGTTACAGTAATATTTAAGCCGGGAACTCGTATGACATACGCACAAAGATTACAAGTAAATTTTTAGGTCTATACTCAGGATACACAAGTTTCGTCAGTGTATGAAGTCCATTTGTTTTCAAACTATTCAGTGGTTATGTTAAAAAGTACTTTTTGGGCATTTCATTTTGTCAGAATTTACTATTTACAATTTTTCCTAGAATTCTAGAAAGTTTTGGAAGTTCACGAGTCTAGATTTTTTTTAAGTTTGCGGATTCGCAGTTTTAGGTACAGTAATTCAGGCCTACGGTAATATAATTCAGGGTTAAGGTAATATAATCCAGGGTTAAGGTAATATAATCCAGGGTTAAGGTAATATAATCCAGGCTTACGGTAATATAATCCAGGCTTACGGTAATATACTCCAGGGTTACGGTAATATAATCCAGGTTTACGGTAATAACCCAGGAAGCCTGATTATCGGAAGTAATTCTGTATTTACCAGGCGTTTGGTTCCTTGCGACCTTTAACCAAGAAAAAAAAAAAAAAATTTCGTGGTATTCATAAAACTGTGAACTTTATCCGAGATCAAGGTGACCTGTGGATGGACAGATGAGGGCCAACTGGTAATTTCGTGAGAACTAAGAGTGGTTCATTACAAGGATCGCTGTGGTCCATTTAAAATTTGACTGCCTGAAGCTCGGGCACAACCATTTCCCATGGTATCTGAAATTCTTAGCGAGTGATTTTGTTGATCGGTACGGAAACTCACTCACTCTCTCTCTCTCTCTCTCTCTCTCTCTCTCTCTCTCTCTCTCTCTCTCTCTCTCTCTCTCTCTCTCTCTCTCTCTCTCTCTCTGTCGGTTTTAGTTTTGCACAGTGGGTCCTTACAGCGTGACGAACACATGGCCTATCCTTTTGTAACCGACTAAATATCCACAACTGTTGCATATTGAGACTAATCGTGAGTGGTGGTGACTCGTTGCTGAAATATTTGTCATATTGCATCAGCCTATGATGAGCAAGAGGGAAGCGTCACTAATGTTAGCAGATTGTAGGATTTTGTTAATACACGCCAAACAAATATCATAGGTTCTTGGTGATAAACCTGTCGATCCTAATGTAACCCCTTCATTTTCCTACCTGACCAATCTTTGATCTACTGAACTTCGAGGGATCACCGTAGGACCAAAACCGAATATATATGCAGCGATAGAATCTTGAGTAGGACATGTGGTACATTTGTAATATAAGTATTACCCACTTTGCCCTTGCTCGCTCTTAAAACGGTGGAATCAGAGTTGATCGTGCTATGGTTGGGTGTGTAGAGTATGTGATGGTTTCTCTTGGAAATGCTGAAATGATTACTCATATCCGTGGAAAGAATATTGTTTTAAAAGACTTTAAATGTGTGGTGGTTTAACAAGAAGTCAGTATAGGACTCTTCTGCTAAGTTATATAGTGATAACAGTAATCCTACAACATAAACCTATATTGTATCCATGTACTTATTTTGAAGTGTAACACCCCCGAGTGCTGTAGCGGACTGAATTTCTGGTTACCAGTAGTACTTTATCAGTGTGTGTAAATTAGGTTTAATGCTGAGATTTGCTCGTCATTTTGTCTTCAAAGACGAATAGTTGTAACTGGTATATTGTTAAAAACCGTATTAAATAAGAATGTTGACATAAAAGTTAACAACGTAAAAATGTCTATACTTTACCAGAAAACATTACAGAAAGTTTCAGGAATTTTGTCTGTGCAAACCTACAGGTGGTTACAATTATAGTTAACGCTAATCATATCATTAGAACGTAAGGAATAACATGAAAAATGGGTTTTGTGCTAAGATACTCAGTTTGGTATCTTTTAAGGAATACTAATTTTTGTCTTTTAAGGAATACTAATTTTGATTTATCGTATGTACAATATTTAAAAGAGGCCAGATTAAGTTTGAATATTTTTGTTAATCCCCAAGGTCACCTAAAATTAGTTGTATGTGTTAAATTTTAAACAAGTAATTGTTTCAATTGTAGCATGGTTCCAAGAGGAATTATTTTTACCAAAACATTCAGGAGAGACTTGACCCGAAGAATAAAAAACTTATTAGACATACGAGTTCAGTACAACTGCATATTTATTCACGAAAATGAATGATCGTTGATTATATCATTGCGTTTAAAGTTCTTGCCAAAAGTTCTTGCCAAATATTCTTTAAGAAGTGTTAAAATTCAACGTACATGGCTTAACAGAACAAAAAATTGATAGCGTTTTTCATCTTTGTTTTCGTGACTTTTGTCATCTTATAAATGTAGAAATTTGAAGTTTAAAATTTTGTTTTGGTCTTCCTTTTGTGTGTGTGTGTGTGTGTGTGTGTGTGTGTGTGTGTGTGTGTGTGTGGAGAGTGAAGAGCAAGCGTATGAAGTCACAACC
This sequence comes from Macrobrachium rosenbergii, assembly GCA_039081455.1. Taxonomy (NCBI): domain Eukaryota; kingdom Metazoa; phylum Arthropoda; class Malacostraca; order Decapoda; family Palaemonidae; genus Macrobrachium; species Macrobrachium rosenbergii. The sequence goes on from JANJGK010005360.1 coordinate 16,568, forward strand.
ACCAATTTAACAAATTTCTTGTTTTCTTTCAGGCTGCGGGACCAAGGACCCTCCTAACCTGTCCGAAAAGGCATCAGATACTGTGACAGATCAGTCTGGACAGGGATTCAAGATGAATCTGATGATGCCCACGTTTTGAGGGAGATGCAGTTCAACAAGCAAGGTACAGCAGGCCTATGCATATTTATTAATCTTGACTACAAACTTTTATTTAATATTAAATTCAATGGCGGCTTTGATACACAGCGTGTCACCAGAGGCCGGTTTATTCAAAACAGTAACTTTGGCATTTTAATCAGACGTTCTCCTGAGAGAAAATAGTCTTAGAAGAGATGACAGTGGGCAGCCCAGTGCCCTTTTCTAGCCCAGACTGAAGAAAAAAGCTGAAATAGTTGAGTGGGAAGGTGAGCTTTATCTATAAGAAAAAAAAAAGAAAAAAAAGCCGAGCTGGTTCTTAAGGGACGAAAAGGAGTTAAGGAAAGCAGCAAAATGGGTTAGACTTTTGGGGGCTCTTAGAGGGAACACATTCAACTGCCCAGTCGGTCAGAGGGAACACATTCAGCTGCCCAACTGGTCAGAGGGAACACATTCAGCTGCCCAACTGGCCAGAGGGAACACATTCAGCTGCCCAGTTGGTCAGAGGGAACACATTCAACTACTCAGTTGGTCAGAGGGAACACATTCAACTACTCAGTTGGTCAGAGGGAACACATTCAACTGCCCAATTGGTCATTCCCTCCTTAGAGCTTTTGGGTGTGTTTTTTTTGTGAGTGTGACTTTGGTATATGTGGTTCAGTGTATCTCAAGTCCATGCGCAGATCAAAATTGAGTGCTCACTATTTTCTTTATGACCTTATTCGTTTACGTCATTAGTTCCCTTTTATTTATTATGATTAATTCAGGGCATCAGGGTGTTACAATGCCCTTCCTTGAAACTGAATATTTAGAAATTTATGGGGTCATGATTTTAGTGTAACTTCATACAACCTGCTCTGAAATGATCTTAGGTTGGCTAGAAGTGGGTTGTATGCATGAATGATCATTTTTATTAGCAGTTAGCTTGAGGGCAATTGTACCCTAATTGCGTTCTTAACATGAGGCACCATTAATAGACTAGCTGGTATTTTCCATGTTACTTTTACTTTTCTGGTTTTATATATTCTCCAGTACCTGTAGCGTTTCAAGCTACTGGTCATAGATATGGTATCCAAGCTCATTCGTTTTCTGTGCTTTTGGGAGTATGGCAACTTTGACTACTCATTATCCTACCTTTTCAACTGTTTCTCTTAGATGATTAAAGCTTCTTTGCTACCATTTCTGGCAGATTGATTATATCGTGTATTTTAATTTTTCTCTGCCTTGTGAGGTCAAGTACCGATTGTTCTCAAATATAGCCTCCATAACAATCACATTCTAAGTGGATTTACCAGATCGTGGATACCATCAAACAATGTTTGGCGTAAAACATAATGTATATAATAAATTTTTCTTAGGCATTCTGTGAAAGGCAGTTTAGCAAATACTCTTGTTAGAGTACATATGAACAGCAGTGAAAATAATTAGTTTTGGAATAAGGTTATAGTGCCGTCCCAATGCCCTCAGTTTTGTCCCTGTATCGCAGACTTAACTAGATCGAGGGTCTGTAATCTGTCGTTTTTCTAGACTGGTTTGTTTACGACCTGTCATTGGCACTAGCCTAGGTTGGCTTGTTTTCTAAAGAGTGGTTTTCACCTTTGCTTGTCAGTCACCTTTTGCCTCTCTCTCTCTCTCTCTCTCTCTCTCTCTCTCTCTCTCTCTCTCTCTCTCTCTCTCTCTCTCTCTCTCTCTCTCTCTCTCTCTCTCTCTTATTGTGGGACTCATACTGGATCGCCTAGCTGAGGGAGAGAGAGAATTGCACGGATGTTTTCCTTAGAAAGCCAGTGTGGCCCGTGAAGACGTTAGTAAAACTATTTATTTAGTAGGTACCTGAGTATTAGTCGACTGTTTAGTGTCTCAGGTAGGTGTAAGGAGAGAGAGAGAGAGAGAGAGAAAGTGGTCAGCACTCTTGTCAGAATGTGAACCATCTCTAAATAGGTTTCCTCGATGTGGTAATCCTCATACCAGCTGGGATGAAGCCATTCATCAGATACTTTACCACTTTCTCTCTCTCTCTCTCTCTCTCTCTCTCTCTCTCTCTCTCTCTCTCTCTCACACACACACACACACACCACCACCACCACCACCACCACCACCACCACTACTACTACTACTACTACTATTTTCTGGTCCTTGGCCGTGTTTGAGGCAACTTGCTAATATTGCCATAGTCCCACTTCGTTATTTACCATTGAGATACTTTGTGGAATGGGATTTAAGTTTCCTATTGATAGATTTATCGCAGAACACTTGTGTAGTGGTAAAATTTATGATTATAATAATGGTAAAAAGTCACCTTCATTGGGAATTCCCCATAAGGGGTTAGTGTCATCAGTGCACCTCACTTGAAGTGCAGCGTCACTCCGACCCCCAGCTGCACCCACTTTTAGCATTTTCCTTTATCTCTCTTCCCACTCTCTTTCTTCCATCTTGCTGTTCAACCTCTTCTACCATTTTATCTCGGTGCACCTGCGGTGTTTTCTCCCAGTTGGCCTTCAGATCTTATCATTCATTCCAATTATTGTCTGGGTTACTGTTTTGCCGTCTAACCACTCCAACTCCCTCTTTTCACTGTCCCGAGCGCCTAATGGCTCAACGTGCCTCACTGCTCGGCTTTATAGCCTAACTTTCATGATTAATTACATCATGGGGATTTGATCCATTGACCAGCGAGACACTAATGTTGATCTAGTGTTTCACTTTTGGAGGACATTATTGTTAACTACTACTAATTATATCTGTTTATAGTTTTTTTTATTGTGTGTCCTGCTTCGGTCTGTTTGTGAGCAGCTATTTTATATAACTTAATTGCAAAAGTCGTTTTCATGCAGATTTTACATTATTTTTCTTTTTATCTTGGTTAAAGAAATGGAAAATGAGTTATAACAAATTTCCTTTTACTTTCAGGTGCATTGTGGTCTGTCTTGAAGACTAGTCTCTCATCTTGAGAAATATTTTTGAGGTGGAAGAATTGTAGAAGAGAGAATGAGAGATAGGCGTCTTGAAGAGACAATGAGCATTTTGAAGAAACCTGCCTATTTTAATTGTCATTTTGAGGAGGACATTGGATTGACATTCAAGATGATAACACTCTCCCAAGCATAAACTGGCTAATCAAGAATTGGCAGTTGAAATTTTGTATCTTATGTTGATGTTGTTCTGCAAGCCATTTAGAAGTTAATGATTAATATTAGCTTCAGTCAGTTACTTACTATAATTGCCTCAGTGAGGTTTATTTTCAAACCATCAAATTTAGATGTTTACAGTAAACCAGCAGCAGAATCTGAGGGTAGAGCATTATTATTATTATACAGTAGTAGTAGTAGTAGTAGTAGTAGTACAGTGGCTTAACAAGACCATTGAGTAACTTGCCTAGATGATATTAGGGCTGGCCCAAAGGACTTGGCCTCATGCAAGTGATGAAAAGTGTTTTGAAGTTAGGCAGTAAGGTTGGAAGAGCTCTTGGGAGCGGACTGGAACCACTGTACTGCCTTGCAGTAAAACATTCATACGAATTACCTTCCCCATTAAACTTATTTTTATTCCATTTAAAGTACAGTAGTAGTCATTTTTGTATAATTGTATTGACTTAAATACATGCTAAACACAGGCCTTGTATGGATGACTATAGCTGTTACTAAGTGCTTGTGCAATTGGTTTCACTATTGGTAGCCTTGCCTTGTGCCTGTTATTTTTCATGGTGATGTCTTTTGCAGCTTTCCTCTGCCCTCCAGCTAGCTTGTTTTCTGTTGGTCACTTTTCGTTTTACTAAAAGTTCCAGTATTTCTTTGGCCAAAAACAGTAGTGTTTTCTACCTGTACTTTAATGGGTTATCAAGAGTACTTTGGAGCAGTCGTTTGACATCCACCTGCCTCGTCTTTTTAACGTTCCTTTATGGTGTACAAAAGTTTTACAACGTTCTATTTGTCTCTTGTGCCTTGCTTTGTGCAGCTTTCTTTGATCATTTGCAACATCCATTTATTCCTTTGCTATCGCATTTTGTGATGGTTAAGTTTATGTAGTATTAAAGGTCTTTTATAGCACTGCCTTTAACTTATGGTACTATAGGTCCTTTAAGCCCCAACTGTTTACTTTTCTGCTTGTTACTCTCTCAAAAATCATTCGTAGCATTTATTTGGCCCCCAGCTGCCTTATGTTTTTTTTTTTTTTTTTGTAATTTTAGGGAATTAAAAGCTGCAGAATTTCTGTGGATCAAGAGCCTTATTTTCTGTTTGTGACTTTATTATACGAGCTTTACAGCATTCCTTTAGCCTCAGTCGTTTCGCTTATGTGCTTGTGACCAACTCTACTATTTAAGGTTGTGTGTGCAATTCTTTTGGTCCTCAGGCGTGTTTCTGTATTTTTTGATGCACAAAATGCTGTATATGTGGCATTCTATTGTATCCTATCTTTTTTTTCTGCCTCTCTTGTAAAGTTTCTTTGGAATATACCTTTGTCAGCCAGATGTCCTATTTTCTACCTGTTACTTTTGTATTGGTTTTGAAAACCATTGGCAACGTTAGGCTGTGAAGAAGTGATTTCCCATCTGTTAGTTTTTTTTTTTTTTTATTATGAAAGGTCCTTTATGTATTCCTTTGGTCTCCAATTGACTTGCATTTTACTCTTCATGGTGCTAAGTGTCAATTGTAGTATTTATTGTGTGCCCCCAGCTGCCTTGCATTTTACATTTTGTTTTCCTTGGAACTAAAGGTCCCTTCCGTCATTTTGTATAGTCCTCTCATTTGAGAACAAATCCTGCAGCCAAACCTACGAGGCTAAGGCTCTGCAGTCGTATTAAACTATTGTACATGATTGTAACAGTAGACTTACAGCTTATGATGATTAGGCTAATCTTGCTTGTTTGTCTCAGTTGTGTGACACCTATTTTTGCTGAGAGTAAATAAAGATCAGTAATGATACAAATGTTGGTCTGAGATGGTGAAGTCGCTGGCATCTGATTGGTCTAGAAACGTTCCTATAGTTTGCATATTTCTCGTTAGACGCTCTTTGTTATTGAGGTGTACTTGAATAGCCAACAATACCTTAGAAATATATTGTGAAGGTTTCTTTCAAAGAATTGCTTGTAAAATAACAAGTCATTTTGTTACAAATGGTTTTCCTAAGTTTAAATTTTTAACGTTTAAGTGTTATATGGTTTGCCATGTTCTTTTGACGAAATCTTTTTGAGACACTTTTAACTTTTCTTCCCTGCTTGTTTGTCAGTAGCCTAATTTGAATCTGGCATAGTTACCAAGAATCAAACTAAAGTACTTACCTGTTTCTGCAAAATCAACCAAGTATGGTCATCCAAAGACGCCATGTGGAACATTTGAACTAAAAACCTAATAGCAATAATTGGCTGTTTTCAAATCATACCCCTACCCAACACAAGGCCAAGAAGTTATATTTCGATGATTATGTAATCGTGTAAACTTAAGTAGGGTTTGTTAAATTCATCCTCAATTCTAGACCATGTAAGGGGTGTGCCGTAAGGTTCTTTGCTGCAACCCCTTTCATTCCTTTTACTTTACCTCCATTCATATTCTTTCTTACATCTTACTTTCCTTTTAAAAATTGATTCATAGTGCAACTGTGAGGTTTTCCTCGTTACACCTTTCAAAACTTTGTACTGCCAAAATCCCTTTCAGCTTCGAATGACCTCACAGGTCCCAGCGGCTACCCTTGTGGCCTAAATTCTGTCTTCTATCCAATAGTCTCTCAATTACAGATTTTCCATATGAAATCAGTCTTATTTCATTTTTTCTCTAAAAAACTACCATATGAAATCAGTCTTATTTCATTTTTTCTCTAAAAAACTAGGATTAGAACATTGTACCGTTTAAACAGTGAATTTTCAGTAATAAATTTGCTCGTTAATATTAAAGTCTTTGAGTAACAAATTTGTCGTAATTAACTATCAGCTGGTTATAGCTGTCATAGAATCAGAGTTTTCTGAAAGTTTTTAATTGGTTTTGTAAGGTCTTAAGACATCAAAAGTTGCCTTTTTCAATTTTCTTTTTAATTCACTTCCTCACAGGTGCAAATTTTCGTCTACAACGTTTCGAAAGTTCTTTCATTAGCATAATTTGATCAATCTAAAATTCCACTTTTTCATATACTTTTCGTGATTTTCTCATTGCATTGTCGTCTTTCTGCCAACAGTTTTTGATTTCTGAACCAAAATTTTTAAAGTCAAAAGACATGGCAGTTCATATAATCGTTTTTCCCATGATTTGCGACTGTCAAAGCCCAGTTTAAGCTAAAAGTGTAAAACTTCCCTTTTATGTGTAGTCTTGATGCTTATTTATGAAATCACTAAGTGCCTCTTAAATTTTCAACCTGTCCACTTGAATGAAACAGTTCCTTTAACATTCAAGGAAATATTATCCAGTTTACAATTAGTGATAAACTTTCACTCCAGCAATAAGTGAATTTTCTTGGTTTTCTCCTTTTAAAATAAGTTTCAAAGTTTAATGTACATGGATAATATGTTTAGTCTCAACGTCACACACACACATCTATAAATACATTAGTATGTCTGTCAATATTTGTCTTTAGAAATATAAACCAAGCATTGCAAACCGCTAAAATGTTACTTTAACCTTGAGTGCATTGTTGCAGGAAAATCCAGATTGAGCCCACCAAAATGTTTTTCTGAATGCTTCCCTGTTTTTTAACTTGCTTATTAGTTTTGTGAGCTGAACTTCCAGGCAACCTAGTGATTTCATATACTGTAGTATTAGGTGAACTTTAAGAAGGTCCCTTTTGCATTTTGCCTTGCATTACTGTACAAGCAATTTTTAATCTAGGTTGTGTTTAGTAACATTTTAGTGAGGAAGTAAGTTTCTGCTGCTGGTTTATATAAATTGTGAATTTTCACAATGTAAATTTTAAACAGAAGGAATCATTGCATTACCAAAAGATACGAGAATGTTGACATATATGGATATGAGACAAGTCGAACAACACGTCTGGTCAAGAGAATAGATTGTCCCCGAATCACATTGTTACACCAGAATCTTTCAAGAAATTGACTTGTCAAAGTGAAAATGTTCATCAAGCTTCAAGCTCTTCAGCCACATGACACTACTGATAAAGAAATTGACAAGTGCCAATACAGGAGACAAATTTGAATTGCAAGGACGCCTCCATTGTGATGCAGTGGAAATTGGCATGTACTGAGTTTAAGGTTTCACCAGTGGAAAGTAAGCACTCTATAGAGCTGCTTAAACTCATAAATTTGAGATGCTGATGTTCACCCAAGCACTTCACCTACTTAAGACTACAATTAATGAAGGGTACAAGTTCTGGATGTTTGTCATGTGGCCTGCAAGTACTGCTGTCATGTCAAGTACCAAGAGCTGCAGAAGTACCTAAGTTCTGGATGTTTGTCATGTGGCCTGCAAGTACTGCTGTCTTGTCAAATACCAAGGGCTGCAGAAGTACGTAAGTTCTGGATGTTTGTCATGTGGCCTGCAAGTACTGCTGTCTTGTCAAGTACCAAGAGCTGTGGATATGAAGTACAGAAGCTTCTCTAACTTTATGATAAATGTCGAGTGATCCAACGATAGGTTTTGTGGATGGACTTCAAAAATGCACTGCAGATGGAATACTCCGTAATGTTTATTTAAAAGTAATCCTTTCAAAATATGAAGAAGAAAATAATAACTTGCTATTAATGATTTAGATAAATGTTATTTACCAAAAGTAAATAAAAAGTAAAAGATACCTTATACTTTTTATAATCGATACCTTAATCAGTACAGTTATAAAGGTTGTTTAGTATCCCCCCCCAAAAATAGAGGCTGGCCTTAGGAACTTGTCAAGTAACACCCAATAGCCTCTTCCCTACTGCCCTGCTACCCAGAAGCCATGCGAGATCTTGAAAGAAACCAACAAATGACTTCCATAGGCAGTACAGTGTTGGTCTTCCCTTAAATGGAGATTATGGTATCTGGTAACTGCTGTGTTTGATGGCTGGATGCACCCTATTGTTAATGAAATCCAGTTGATTAACACTTGCTGCAGTACAAAGTATCGGAAACATTTCAATAGCTAAACCTGGAAGTAGTTACAGTTCATGACTGGGCTGTTATAAATGTATTGCTTTATTACCATAGAGTTTTACTTAGCTGAATTCTGCTCACAAAGTTATTCAAATAAACTGTTACATAACCAATGAAAGGCTTGAACATGTGAGGACTTCTTGAAATGGATTTTGAGTAAGTTGAAACCTACTCAGCAATTGCATTCCCCCTGGTTCCACTTAGCCCGCTTGGTGTCAAATTGACTTGAAATATTTCAACTCCAGATACAGTAACAACTTTGAGATCTTTTACAAATCCACCAGTGATTATAGTGTCTCATCCTTTGCACTCTCAGAGATTCATAATCCCTATGAATAACTTCGGGTGGTCAAATTGGCTTGTAATTAACAATATGACTGAAAAAACAGCAAACCTGAAAAGTTTGAATAGTGTCAATGCTTGGGTAATTCCAGCATGTACCTGGAAGAACTTTCATTTTAGAATGCTTCTCCAAGGCAGTTCAATTTTGGTATATTCCCTAACACCCATAATGCATTAAACAACATAGACACTAGACTAAGAAAACAATTTTTCAGAAAACGTAGGAAATTACCATAGGTCTTAAACACTGCGAGAGTAAGCATGCTTAAATAAAGTGAATGGCCTCTACTGTAAAAATGACAAATTCACCAGCAAATGAACATAACTGTAACGAAGCCTTTAAATGCCCAGCAAATATATCTGCATTTATAACCAAAGGTCGTTATTAAGACCAAAATACTTCCATACTTTGCTTTTAGACACATCTCTTTAGCTTGCCCTGAATATAAACTAATCCAAGTGTCTATTAAACATAAGATCTGGGAATGTGGTATTACTATCATGGTTTATTCAGTAACACACTTGAAGTCTATTTGTATCAATACATCAGTAAGAACACTGTAAAGCCACTTGAAAGCCATAAAACTGACATTAAAATCGAATCCTAAGCAATTCTGCTATTTGAATTGATCTGTAACACTAAACCTACACTACACATTTTTCGTTCAATGCCTACTTCTGAGAAAACTAAGAAAAGTTTGTAGTTCTTAAGAGTACTGTAAATGACATTACGACAAGCAATCTTACACTTAACTCTTACAAGCAAACAATGTTGCTGTAAGAAACCTGGGCTCAAAACTACATTCTTACAAGCCATTGACAGTATAGCGTGCAGCTGAGCAATAAATTCTTTAAGGCAAATGATGTCACTACACAAAATTTGGCTAAGTAGTAAATTTTCACAAGCAACGACATTATCACCCATTAGCAAATGGAGTTTTAAAAGGCAACCTTACCACTAAATTTCTGCAAACTAATGATGTTTAATACTTCATGAAATCTTGGCTAAAATCTAAATTCTTTAACGAAAATTGCGTTACTGAAAGCGACACTGGATAATATTAACATTGCAAATAACTGATGTCACCAGATGTAACCTTATATAAAATCAAAATTTCAAGTACAAACTTTTGACATCTTTATATTTACTAAATGCTTAAATGAAGTTAAATTTTGGGCAGCAAAGAAAAGTTAAAGTGAAATTCAAACCCCAGAATGTGAATGGGAATATCATTAACATTCAAGACATTTTTAGGCTTCTTTAATGTCTCTATGTCACCATCAAGAACTACAGTCATTATTCCAAGTAACTACCGTATATAGTTCCTTAGACCTAAAAACTCACTAGAAAAACATAATATATGTAAGAGATTCCATTTATTCTGTGCCTTCAATGTGGACAAAGTGGGAAATGTGGCTGACATCAATGCAAGGCACCATTCTGCGACCACTGCATTGATGAGTCAGCACAGATAGCAACCCCCGAAGCTAAGGCTCTGGAAGACATGCTATTGGTACTAAGGTAACATTAATACCAAAAAGCAGCAGTCAGATACCTCTTTTGAAGGGCAACTACCTGACCTCTCCATTGATTCAAATCATCTATACATAGTAGTTATTTCCTGCATACTCAGTAATCGACAAACAAAAAATTGTTGAAATGTTGTGTTCTTTCAACTGTAGTTTTGCATATGGCTTTTATTTTTCTAGCAGTTCATTCAAAGCTCCATGACATACATTTTACTTGCATTTTCAGACACTTCAAACATCTTTCAGTACTGATACAGGCTACATGAAGTGCAACATCCCAACAGATATCAAACAAATATGACTGACACATCAAGAGACCCAGTGACATCAACTAATGTGGTTTGCGACAATGTAAATACACTGGCAGTAATGAAAGCTTGACCTCTTTTGTAATTCCTTATGAAACAGCAAACCAATGGCCAAAACAATGCACACATTCAAAAATGAAGAACTGATCAACCAGCTCAGCATGAAATGGAATAGATAGGAAGTCCAATGAATACTGATGAATAAATGTCAGTGATATTCTGGTCATCAAGAACATGAGTAACTAGGTTTTCGAGTAAGATTAAAGAAACGAATGAACTTAACACCTGGACGCTAACATTAAGGGGACCTGCGTTACTGACACGTGAAACACAATTTGATGTAGAGTATGCTGTATACAGTGTACTGTACTTCATAAATAACAGAACCCATGTCCACACACACACACACTGTTGGAGGGCAGATAATGTGAGTATAGCCATGAATATAAAGCTATTATTGTAAGCTCTATGTCCTGAAGCAAGTGTAATTTCCTTTTCACAGACCAAGTGGAAGTTTGTGAAAGGAATATTTCTCTGATACTGAAGTGAGGAAAATGCAAGAGGAAAAAACACACCACACTGAAAACTATTCTTCCACGGAATTTACATAAGCTCAAAAACCCTGACTGAGATGTCATAAAACAGTGACAGACATTGCTGCTTCCCTTATAAGGGACTTCAAAAACCTTTCATTTGGTTAAGTTAAACATTCAAATGGACACCAAGCAAAGCTGACACTGCAAAAGAACCCCACAGAATCAATAGCACTGTACATGTGATCAGCAGAAATGAAAACTTAAGCTTTTTTCATAATTCCTCAACCATAGACCTACAGCCTAAACAATCAGCACATTTTAAACTGAAGAACTAAACATTCAATGAAGTCTGAAATAAAGTAGATAGAAAAAGTCCCAAGAATGAAGATGAGTCAGTGCCAAATGAGAAACATGAGTTCCTTCAAACCATACTAACCAAACTAATTATTTATGAAACAAATGTAGAAATTAAAGACAAAGGTCACATTACAAACAAAATACAGAATAGCATCTAGGGGCAAATCAACACATTAAGTGCAGTATTAAAAATAAAACTATAACCAAAATCCATGCACATATCTGACAAACTTGCTTCATCATAGGAGTACTGCAGTCAACAACATGACAACTGACCAGGTTTTCAACATGGCACTGGTGATCTGAGTTACTGACAAGAGAAACACCATGTGATATACAATACCAAACAGAAGACACTTCAAGTACAATGCTGAAAAAAGTAGAAGTTCCTTGCTGCAAACCAAACAGACTTTCTGCGATGAACACTTTCCTTCATGTGAACAGAGGAGCAGCATAAAGTGGAAAGATATACTGAAGCCTAACAAAAGGGTCACTGATTTTTCCAGAGCCTATATGCATCAGACACTGAAGATCCACAAACTTAATTGAGATGTTCTAAACAATGACAATGATTACTGCTTGAATTCAAAGGTATTTAAAACACCTCTCAGTTTCAAACAAAGCAGCATGAAGTTTAACATTCTAGCAGATACCTAACAAATCTGACCAACATAGCAAGATACCTCACTTCTGACAAAAGAGGTTTGTAGCAATGTACGTAAACTGACAGTATAGAAACTTAAGTCTTCCTCCTAATTCCAAACACAGTAACAAACCTATGGCCATAGCACAATACACATTCACAATTAAAACACTCATCATGAAGCAAAGCAAGAAATGGAACAGATATGAAGTCCAATATCAACATGAACCAGTGTCAGTGAGCTGTAAAAAATTATAAGAACTGGTTCCCTCCAAAATTGACAACCTTGCCGAACCATAAATCATTAACCAAATATAAGAGTGAAAACCAAGTGTCACTTACAAACAAATTATGTACAAAAACATGAGGGACACATTCAAACCTCATGTACATTATCGAAAGTCAAGAAAGATTTCCTTACGTAAATAGTCACCAAGAACACAAATAAATGCTACCCTAAAAACACATTGCCAACATTGCAGTGATATATAACAAGCTGTACAATGTATACTGAATAAAAGTGTTTAAAAAATAGAAGGTACAATGAATGACCACTTGCAACTAAGAATCAAAAAGGACAGAGGCCATGTCACATACACTGTATACAACAGTTGGAGAGACTATACAGCTACTATTGCAGGTGTAGGTTCCTAATTGTGGACACTGAAACTTTGGACAATAATTACCTCCCTCACTGTAAAGAGGAAACTTCAGGAAGGAATTACTTGTCACATTGAAACATAACAGTGAAAAGAGACAAGGGTCAATGGTTCTTCCAGTCTATGTGCAATGGATGCTAAAGATTCACATGACTGGACTGAGACTATAATTGTAGAAGAGACTGACAAGAGATTGTAAGTGCTACTGGATCCAAGCAAGGTCATAATAAAAATTAATAATAACTGTAACAAAGGCCCAGAAACTTATCATATACTGCTGAAGGTAATTATTTCTTTCAAGGAATGAAAAAAGGCATGACATGAAGAATGAACCAGATGGTTATCTTCAATTAAAATGTTTGTCTAGCCTGCCGATTCTATATCTACCAAAGTATCAAAATGGATATACAATTGAGCTCACTTAAATATATGACTGTTCAACAGGGAAAAGGTACAGTATCACAACAGCTAACATGGAAAAACGCCGTTGAAAATTATGATGAGTGAATCATAATAAAGACAACTTTTCTTACTTAGGGGTTAATGATATGAACAAAAATGAGAATGTGTTAGGGAGCCACATTATAAAAAAGTAAAACAGCTACACAATGATATTTTCTCAGACGAGAACCAAATGCCTCTTAAACAAAGAAATACTTGAATGTTTTATATTCCACATAAATGAAATGTCAAGTGTTTCACAACTCACACATGGTGCCTGAGAATGTGAGGACTGCAGCAAGACAGCAAAAAGGTTAAGTAAACAATAGACAAGAACATTTTAGGAGAGGGCAAGGCACAGCATCCTTGAAAAACAAAGTTTAACGCCCTTTAGGAGAGGGCAAGGCATAGCACCCTTGAAATACAAGTTTAAAACCCTTTAGGAGAGGGGAAGGCATAGCACCCTTGAAATACAAAAGTTTAAAGCCAAGTTGAAAGGAACAAGATTAAAAATGGGAAAAAGTAATTTTGTTTCAACTCTTTACCAAAAAGGCTAAGAAAAGGAAAAGGAGTGCTTCCAGAAAAATGGAAACAACCTGCTCCACACAAAGATGGATTTGTCTGAAAAACATTTCATGGATCTATAGTTAACCAAAAATATAAAGTGCAAAGAACAAGAATTCTGCAGGTCTTTCAAACACACTTTGGTGGCTCTTATATCACTCTTGAATGAAGTAAGAATGGAATTACAAAAACAAGGAAAGCAAATTTGGAAGTATCATTGTCCTATTAAGTCAAAATGCTTATATTTCAACTATATCACAGCAGCAGGCTTCTGTAGCCCTCATGATAAGGCCAATACCATCGTAAATAAATTCCTCGGCCAAACAAAAATCCTAGGCAGACTAAGAATGGAAGAACATGATACATTCTTCAAAACAGGAAAAAAGGAAAACCATAAATGGATTCTGAAAGCAACCCAAAACATTTCCATTGGAGAAGAGGAAAGAAATGTTAAATGAATCTGAGACTAAATAACCACTGACCATAAATTTCATGCAATCCACAAAGTTCCAAAGGCAAGAACAAGGAGGAAAGGATGTCAAAGGATATTGGCATGTATGGTGAAACAGAAGACAATAGGTAGAACCAGGATATGGTGCAATAACAACCTACAGGAGAGAAGATGCAAAACAGTCACTAGTATGATTAGCAATAGGTCACAACATGGCCCAAAAGGCAACAGTGTAACTGAACATTACTTTATAATCTCAAGTCCAGAATGACTTGTGCAATGAAAGCACACAATTTACGCAACTAGATATTCTTCAAACCAAAGTGACCCAAATTCCAGGAAATGTAAGGACACGAATTGAACAAGAAATCTTGAACAGACATCAGAACTCAAGTACGAAGTACCTCTAAACCCTGCAGACCAGAGAGAAGTAAGTTACCAATGGATTTAGGAACTGAAGCATATGATCAAAACTTCATATTTTAAAGGAAACCTGAGTGATAGCCATATTTAATTAAATCTTAACAGATCAACCAAATGCTGTGGTCGAGAATTTTTACTGAGCTTTTGGACATAACTTCCCTCCCACTGTAGAATAAACAACTACATAAATGGGTTAAAGGAGTGATAAATAAGCATGAAGCTTTTATAAAACTTTTCTGACATGGAACTAAACTATAGGATTAGTTGGTGATGTGAAATTACAATTACTGGGGGATAAGACAGGAAACCTTTATCATGTCTATAAATATACATGCAAGTCTCATGCCTGAATAAAGGTGAGGGGTTGAGTGTGGGGGGATTAAAGTTCCAGCAGAAACTGGTCATAACGAGGCCTAAAAGTGGGGAGATAGCTTAGTAGTGCTTAAAAACTCAGGTTCCCAAACGAAGAACGAGAACACTTGGGCAAAACTATTTCTTTCTATATTTTATTCCCTGAACAAATCTAGCGACATATCTGTGAATAACTTCATGCAATAAATTCAAACTCATCAACAAAGACTCACTGAAAGTATGTAATTTACCAATGCCTGAATATGGAAATATGTAAAAGGTCGAGATAACACAGATTCAAAGAGCTTTCAACAAAAACCTCCTAGAAGGTCATTCTTCCGAGTCAGGATTTTCAGACCTATCGTAACAAGATCATCATAGAATGTGCAAGAACCTCTAAGAATAAGAACACACCTGCCTTCAATATTGTCTTACAATGCAATCAAAACCCTGCAGTGTTTGTAAGTGGTATTATCATTATTATTATTATTATTATTCAGAAGATGAAACCTATTCATATGGAACAAGCCCACAGGGACCATTGACTTGAAATTCACGCTTCCAAAGAACATGGCGTTCATTAGGAAGCAGCAAGACGAGGTAAAGGGAAATACAGAAAGAGGAGACCCCACTTATTAAAAAATAAAAAAATAAATTAATAAAATTACAAACAGATAAAAATGTATTAAAAAAATGGAGTTCCAATTGCACGACTTCCTCTGGAGGATGCTCCACAGTCCACTAGTGTGAGGAATAAAGGACCTCTGTAACTGGGAAGTTCGATATCGAGGCACATTTACTGCATATTGGTGCTGCTGTTCAGCACAATTGTTTTGCATAATTTTTGCAAAATTATGATTATGCAATACAATTGAATCACATCATCAGGTTTTAATTAGGGAACCATAAACTTAGAATCATAATTCAACATAAAATTCAGTTGCTTTCAGCACAAAGCCCAAGATAAAAGTAGCAGCAATGTACTCAAGCGCACCAAGACTGAATCTCAATACAGTACAACAAAGCAGCCACTCCAACATGGGGACATGTGCAGACCAATGACAAAAAACAACAATAAAAGACCACTTCATACAACCAAAGAAACTCAGTATTGCATAGAAATCCAAGATGAGAGTATTGGACTGAGCAGATGACAATGCATTCAATAAAATCACTTCAGTATCTTTAGTATGAAAGATACACTTTTTTTAAATAAAGGCCTCTCTATACTTCTAATGCATCTACAACCATTTCATATTTACACCACTTCAGAATCCTCAAGTAATAACTAAATATTAGGCTCTGATGACACTAAATTCTATTCAAAACCGAGAATAGTCACTTGGCCATTCTACTCTCACAAAGTTCACGTTTTCTTTGCCATTTTGATTTGCAGTTGCAGGAAATAACAATACAGTACTGTCAAGATGATTAAAAAAAAATGAAAGGTAGAATCATCATTCTAGGGGGGACTGATGAAACTGCATCTTCACATTTCTTCACTCTATCAACCAAACTAAGGAACATAAGATCATGGAAAATCTCAAGACATATTTACAGTAATACTGTACTTGTTTCCTTCCCATGAAGCTTTTAACGGCTTTAATAAACAAGACATACCTGAAACTCTTCCTTGTCCATTAATGTGATATGATACAACACTAAACTAAAAACGGCCCTGGAATTAATGATTTTCACATTCACATTCTTTTTGGCTTACAGTGTTTTTACAGGTGCAACAACATAAATAGATTTCCAGATGTGCTAGCAACCATGAGGAGCAATACCACATTCCTAGATTATCAACTAAATGTAAACACCAGAGGCAGTTCATTTTCAGACCAAATTAATGGCTGGATGTGTCTGGAAAAAAAAACAGGGAAATACTTTCGTAAGAATAATCTCACTTAGTCATAATTTTAGATATATTGCTGTACTTGCTATTGGCTGCACAAAAGTTGTCATATATTGGTGAACTATTTACACAGTTGAGGACATTCAATTCATCTAAGCATTCTTTCTCTCTCAGAGAGTGACCTTTGGGTAACCCTAATGTTCCCGGAACACATTATTTTCACAGACACTAGACTTATTGTATAGGTTATTACCTGCTATATGGGAGTTAAGATACATAGCAGAAATGAAATGACTTACTTAGAAATCTTCTGTAAGAAAACCCCTCCCCATATATGAAATTACCTCAGCAATGGTGCTATGAGTAATACTTCTCAGGTACTCTGATTTTAATAACAAGGTTAATTACAAGCCAATCTATGCACCAGACACTGTTCAACGGGATCATGAATTCATAGAGCCATAAATGGTCTTAAGATCACTGAGAAATTTATAAAAAAATTGCTGAAGTTATTATTATGCCTGGAGCAAGTACTTCACAAGCCAACTTGGTTCCAAGGTAGCTAGAGGAATTGGGAAAATACAAATGACTAGTTTAGTTACAACATATTCAAATTCCTTTAAAATCCTCTTGTGTTCAAAACTCTTTGGTTATGTGACAATTTAAATACCCTTGGTAGTCTAGGATTGAATAAGTAAACTGCTCTACAGTAAGCAATCAATTTTTGACAGCACAGCCACGAGCTATAATTACTTCCAGATTCAGCTATCAAAGTGTTTCAGATATTCATTCCAGAAGTGTTAAGCAACTGGACACTGAACGATAAAGTGCTTCCAGCATTCAAACACAGCAGTTCCCAGATACCAAATTAATCGCCATCAAGAGAAGGCCCATCACCATACCTCCTACGGAAGTCATTCACAGATCCTTCAAGACTTCAGTGGCCTCTGGTAGCAGGACAGTGGGGAGAGGTCTTACTGGAGCCAAAGAACTGTTCGCTAAGACCAGCCCCTTGGGGTGTAGGCACATGCCTCTATTTTCAAGTCTTCCCAACTTTACAGCAAATACATCTGGAAGAGAACTTCAATTTTAGATACATCAAAAATATTAAAGATTACAATAAAGATTTCCAACTGACATAAGTCTGAGAACATGCTTCACCTTGTATAACAAATGTTAAGTTTCTGTTTACTGTACTCTTAAAACACAAGAAACAAGAAATAATATTCATTCCTTCATCTATTTCAGCCTCTTATCTTACTGACATGACTCTACAATACAGGAAATATTAACAATTTTCTGTCCCTTCACGTCACAGCTGCAATGCTTTCTGTATTCTACTTAGGGCTACTCATACTTAGCTGTGTAACTTCCTAGACTTCAACCTGATACCATTTTTCATCCCATTGTTAAAGAATAAATCTGCCATGGTAATCCTAAGAAGTTTAGAAAAGAACCCAAGATCTGGTTAACTTCTTTAAAATAAAAATCTTGTCATTATCAAAGGCTAAATCAAAGCATCTGTCAATTCCTCCAATTTCTAGGTTTCACAGTAGCTGATCAGGACTGTACAGCAGAATCTACTGTTCAAGTAAAAAAAATACTGTACTGGTAGCTTTTGGTACCAAATAAATTTATTATATGAGAAATTTATTTTTTATATGCAATGCGTTCATTTTACACATATGAGCTCAACATGGGTTAATAATGAATACTTTTACAATTCCTTGAGGCAAAGCTTTTGATAAAATGCAATATAGTTCAGTAATAGTATCTTTACCTATTAATAACTACCTAAAGTCACTAACATTGTCCAGAGTGATGCCTTTGGCTGTACACTGTAGATGTCGCATAATAAATCCTTCATGCCACCCTTATCAGTCCAAAGACAAGACTTAGTGGTCTTTATTAATCTATATATTGTAACAATAATTTTGCTGGTAAGTAAGAATTCCAAGCAGCAAGTGGAAAAAGGGTCCATAAACATGTCTAGACTTATGTCAAAGGAAATATCTGATGACATGACAACGTTGCTTAACTTTACATTTTAAAAGTTTTCTTAACAAGACTCAAATTAAACAGTCACAATAACATCAAAGATCATTTTTGATACTTTAACATCTTGCATTACACTATGTTGCAGGAGTGGCCAATTCATTTAATGGAAACAAGTTTCTAATTTGGTATCACCTTAAATGCACACTTTTAAGCAAATCTAAACTCTCTTAATAATACTCACACCTGTCGGTTAAATAATAATATAATATTTTTGACACATAATAAGCACATATGTAAATAACACTCTATACTATTGGCAAAACTTCAAATCTACAAATTTTTAACTTGCACTAGTTATGGGTATAAACTGACCTACAGTATACCATAAACAGCAGAAAATATAAAAAAGAATATTTAAGTTAAGCAAAGTAATACTGCACTTTTTAATCCTTTACATCAATTGACATACATGTTTTAAGGATAAGCCTGATGTGGCCGAGTTTAGAATTTTAAAAACTAATTTTGAAAAAATAATAAAACTAGTATATTGTTATTATTCATAAACACAAATCTACTACTTTTTTTGCTAATGCTTTATCCAATTTGGAGGCCAAAGAGAGACAGTGCTCCTTGGACCTTAGAGGTCCTTCCCCTTTCTCCACAAAGATAACTAAGTTATCTTGTCTACAGGATGTCATGGTGTAAAGATAGTTTTTGTTATAGTATACTGGGTTACATTGTAATACAGTACAGTAACCGCGTCCTAAGGTTTTTGGTAGTGTTTTCTGTATGAAAACACAACAGTCTGTTTCAGTCTCTCATATAAAGCATCGTCAACATCAAGTGCTAGAAACCCATCTTGTGAAAGTTACGTCACATAATGGACTCACAATGCCCATGGTTAGAACATTTGCTACAGAAACATATACATCTCTTGTATCTACTGGGAAGAAGGGGAAAACAAACAACTGTATGCTTTGAACTTTAAAGTTAATGTCTTTGCTTCCTTCATTATGTCACCTACAAAACATGGTCAAAAGTTTTGGAAATCCTGCATAAATGCCGCTGGCTCTACCAAATGGAGGGCCTAGAGAGAGTGTGCGAGAGAGGGAATCTCAATGAGAGAGGAACTTCAACCTTACTAACATGAATATGTCTGACTAACCAAAAATATAGATTCCCCAATTCCTAAGTGAATGTGACACAAAAATACTTCCAAATTCTTCTAGCAACAATGGAACAAAATAGTATAACACTAATTCTATTTCATTTCCTCCCCAGAGCAGACAAAGGGGAGTTGGAATACCCAAGAAATTAGCAATATCAATTGTTCATTTGCCCAGAACAATAACATACACACCCATATTAGTTAAGTATAATGCACAGAAAATGAACTACATAAACTAGTATAACTGCTTCACAAGTAAACAGATGGGGCCCAGAGGTATTAGGCAATAGAACCTTCACTTACATGGCAGCCTCACTGACTAATATACATAAATGTTAATTTGCCTTTCTACTGTCATAATCCAACACAAATAGCACTCTTATTACTATTATCATTATCTCAGTAGATGAAACCTATTCACATGGAACAAGAACACAGGGACCACTGACTTGAGATTCAAGCTTCCAAAAACTGTTGGTTTCATCCTCCCACCGCAGACCCCGCACCGCGGCAGTAACTGATCACGACAAAGAGCCAGTGATTTATTCACTGCCCTGGGTTAGGCATGACCTCGCGACATCTGAGCGGCATGTCACAACACTACCAACCATGCTTAAGATTGCCAGCAAGCTACATTCAACTACAAGCAGGAAATCACTATTCCACAGACTTTATAAAGGTTAGGTGTAAAATCTGGGAGATGGAAAACATGGAATGTTGTCAACATAAAATACTATGCATCAGTGACATCTGTGACCAGGTGAATGTTAGAGGAAAATTAACTTTAAGGGCCATATTATTTCTTTGCTTACCCATGATGCCATTCTTGGATAACACCCCACTGTATCAACACCACAGCAAAATTATTGTAAAAGGCTTGTACACTGTATGGACACTGACTTTTCTTAATTAAAAGTTTGGCCACTAATGCAATATAGTATTGTGGTAATGATTACCAGGTGTATTCATGAGCATGACATATGGAACCCACTGTAAAACAGGGGATTCAAAATAACTCATTAAAGTAACAGTATGAAGTTACCCAATATAAAACAAATACAAAGATATTAGATTTAAACCCTCAAAATTCTGACTTTTTAAGTAAAAACATATATCTTTTTCTAGATAAAATATGCCAATAATAATTTTTCTTTTTTCAAACAAACTTCAATTTGACAACTAAAATATGTTGTGCCCATGAATTGCAAACATACAACAAAATACAAAGTACATTAATTAATTTGGATACGACAAAAATACATAAAATTTGACAACAAAAAGATATAAAATTTGACAAATGGAAAATTCCTTGGCTTATAACAAGATTACTACATACTACATCTCTCACAACTCTTCCTTACATCATCACCTACACATCACGGCTCCAACTAACTTGGGATTCATTTTCAAGGTTTAATCAACAATTCCTATTCCCATCAAACCATTCTTACTTGATTCATACCCTTTCCAACCTTTTAACACTTTAAACTATGCATACTTATGTTCAAATCTCCTCTATCACTTGGAAAAGCTGTACAGAAAAAGTACAAATACATACAAAAGTATGAAGGAAAGGAATGTTCTATGCAAGGCACAACCAAGGCACTTCAGTACGCACATTTTAAAGCTGCACTCCATGGCTTCTGCAGATGTACTAATTCCTCATCCACGACTTTATTAGCTGGCAATAAGAAAAGGAGTATGTAATGAAGAAAGCACAGTTATGCAGAGTGAATTACTGAGATGTCATAAGTTGTCAACTGGTAAGTCAAACAAATGCCTCCTACAGTAACTTAATGCTTTTGTTCAAAGTGGGTGACAGGAATTGCACTTTGAAAATCACAATATATAAACAATTCTGCTGTGTTGATTGATCAGAGACCCTTCTCAGACAGAAAGACTGCTATATACCTCACCAATGCTACTCAGTATTAATCTTCAGATACACAACAAGGTTACCAATTTTTCTCTCTAACAATACAAACACAGCCCACAGCACACAAAATCATGCAATTTATGCATACAACCAGTACACCATGAAAAAAAGTTATCAAATCAAGAAAAGAGCTTAGAAATCAAGAAAGAAATGTTAGGCAGTCTTCTTAAATCCCCAAGACTGAAGCATTCAGGGAAATTTCTTGCAACAGCAAGGAATTAAAATGCAAAGGAAAGGAGCACAAAAAGATGGTAGCATTAAAGATAATATACTGCACCAGCTTGGGTGCTGGAAGAAGAAAGAATGAATGAACCTGTCACTCAATCAACAAAGTTTCAGTCGAGACCAGGCACCAGGACTTCAAGCAGTTATTTAACTGAGAGTTATGCCTTTTAAAGTGTCATACAGAGTAACACATTCAAATTTACATGACATGTATAACTACTGTACATTAGCTGAACATATCTAAGCCCAATTTAGCAAAAAGTAGAGCCATGAAACTGATGAATCTTTGGTGCTCCAGTGAAATTTTGAACTTCTTAGTGAGGTTATTCATTTCTGCTATCCAAGAAGCCACACAATCTGAAAATAATAATGAAGACTTTAACAGTGCTATTATAAAAAAAAAAATTATTTAAAAATTCTTGCCATTTAAAGACTGTTCATTAAAATTTTACCATAAAGCGTGTCACTAGCTAAATTCAGGGCTTTTATATGACTCAAAAAACTATTTGTGCAAACCCATTGATATATTTGCCCACATTTGTACAGTGGTCACAAGTTCCTAAAGATTCACTTTCTTTTGTCTAGCAGTTGGAAGTATGGTGGTCTAACATCACACAATCCACCTGGAATCTATGGTATCCACCATTCATCCACATTTTGTGTAGTTTTTATCTATTTACTGTATTAATTTATTTTTTCCTTTCTAATAGGTGAGATCACTCACTTTTCCCTGTTATTTCCCTTTGCCTTCTCTTACTTCCTAATGAACACCTTATTCTCTCTCTCTCTCTCTCTCTCTCTCTCTCTCTCTCTCTCTCTCTCTCTCTCTCTCTCTCTCTCTCTCCTGACAGGTACCTGTATCTTTTCCTGACTCGATTTCAAGTCAATGGCACCTTTTGTAGGCTTGTCCCATATGAATAGGGTTCATCTTCTGAATAATAATAATAATAAAATAATAATAATAATAATAATAATAATAACAATAATAATAATAATGAAAATAATAAAATAACAATAACAACAACAACAATAATAATAATAACAACAACAACAACATCAGAAGGAGAGGATATAAATCACAAAAAAGACTTGAGAATATCAAACTTAAATCATATACACTAAATTCTTAATACTTCTGATATAGACTTCTGCATTTTCTGTTCAGCTATATGAACCTCCAAAGAAAGAGAGAACCACAAAATATCATACCTCAATTACCAATGAACTACATCCTCATTCCTTCTCACAAGATGATTTTCTGACATGATATCCGCAAAATCTAAACAAAATCCAAAAACAGCACAACCAATTACCTTAACTTACCTCACTTATTAATTAATAACTCAAAATTTTCATGAAACACAGAAGTTTGATGTAACACAGAGATTTCTTGAGCAAACACTGTGCTGTTTCAAGTCAACTCCGTCCCACATCTATAGTACCTGTAAAGAGAAAGAGAAATTATACTCCTTTTATCACAGTATTTTACTAATAGACTAAAACTCAACAACATTGTATTACTTTCTTTCCTGAAGGGTTGCAGGTCAAGTACATCTTACATGGATAACATTATGTGAAGAAACTCAGAACACTAAGTTTTAAAAACAATTTACTCTACAAAATATAGCAAATGTTTAAGAAATTTAATATTTTTCCTAAATATGCAAGATAACTTGCATTTTTCCTACATATAAGGAACAATATTCATTGGCAAATATCTACGTAACCATTTACTTGCGCAAGATTCAAGTAAGTTTTTCGTATGAATCATCTCAAAAATGAATGATAACAAAAATAATACGTATCCGAATTTGACCGAAACTGTAATAATACCCTTATCATTAATTTAAATGTCTCCCCCATTGTCTAGGTAAGGCACAGTGCCCTAGGTAAAATTAGGGCATATTATTTCTGAAATGTAAGCTATATTTGACCCATCTCCCTCCTGAAGTGGTACCCTGGGTCAATACAAATTGATATATATGACCTCAAGTAAAGTAAGATAAATATTGTTTTTCTGCAGGCTTTCAAGCAAAAATAAACCCTGCTGGGTAGTAAGGTGGTGTAAGGTGTAAAAAAAAAAAAAAAAAAAAAAAAAAAAAAACTGCTGGTAGTAAGGAGGTTTAAGGTAAAAAAAAAAAAAAACCTGCTAGTAGTCAGGTGGTTTAAGGTAAAAAAAAAAAAAACCCTGCTGGTAGTAAGGTGGTTTAAGGTAAAAAAAAAAACCCTGCTGGGTAGTAAGGTGGTTTAAGGTAAAAAAAAAAAAAAAAAAAAAAAAACCCTGCTAGTAGTCAGGTGGTTTAAGGTAAAAAAAAAAAA
This sequence comes from Macrobrachium rosenbergii, assembly GCA_039081455.1. NCBI lineage: Eukaryota > Metazoa > Arthropoda > Malacostraca > Decapoda > Palaemonidae > Macrobrachium > Macrobrachium rosenbergii. The sequence continues at coordinate 40,875 of JANJGK010005360.1, forward strand.
CCCTGCTGGTAGTAAGGTGGTTTAAGGTAAAAAAAAAAAAAAAACCTGCTGGGTAGTAAGGTGGTTTAAGGTAAAAAAAAAAAAAACCCTGCTAGTAGTCAGGTGGTTTAAGGTAAAAAAAAAAAAAAAACCCTGCTAGTAGTCAGGTGGTTTAAGGTAAAAAAAAAAAAAAAACCCTGCTGGTAGTAAGGTGGTTTAAGGTAAAAAAAAAAAACCCTGCTGGGTAGTAAGGTGGTTTAAGGTAAAAAAAAAAAAAAAAACCTGCTGGGTAGTAAGATGGTTTAAGGTAAAGTTATGGAGCGGTCAGGTTAGAATGTATCCAAACTGAAATAGGCCTTTTAGGAAGGGGCATCATTTGGGGGGGGGGGGGCCACTTGTCCCCTTCAAGACACTGATAGGCCCCCGCAAGACTTGGTTTGTCCCCCTTAGCCTTTGAAATAATAATAAAAGAAAAATTCACTCCAAGGTGTGTGTGTGGGGACGGAGACTGCTGTACTAACTTAATACAGCTCTTATATGGCTTCAAAATGCTCCAAAATGCACACAAATTTCCAAAAATTTCGGGGGTGCTTATAGCATCCCCCCCCTACCCCCACCTGATAGGGCTCGCTTCGCTCACCACCCCACCCATACCGTAATATAAGTTCTAAACCTTTGGCCCCCCAAAAGAAGTCTGAAATGACGCCACTGCTTTTAGGCCAATTTCGCTTTCACAATGAGTGTAGCATAGGCTCGTGATTTCATTATTGTTGGTTAAATGAGAGGAATATGGCCTAACAAGCCTGAAGGATAAGCCCAGTACATGACTGTCGAGTGCAGTGCTTGACGTTGGCTACCTAGGAATATCTCTTAGCATCCGGCGAATTGTCTACCAGTGGGGTCACTTACAAGGTTACGTTCGTCTTAAATCTGATTTAAAATACCCGAGCCCTAATTCATCAACAACATCATGTTCTGCTACCTACGACATGTTACAATTACCTTACTACAGGCCACTAGCCCAAGGGAGCCATCTTGCACTTGTCTGGATGTAACATATCCCACGTTTGTCTTGATAATTTATGTAAGCATAAATGAAAAATAAATTACTTTACTGTTAATTGAGTCTACCAAAAAACCTCGACACAGTCTTACAAAAAAAAACACACTTTTGGCAATAAAATTAAATATATTAGGCTTACCAAATGGGAAGTTAGGAACCCGAAACGGTAACCACAAGGTTACCACCTTAAAATGACAACAAAACCTACGTCACGCAGTGCTGCCAGGTCAAGCTGTGAAAAATTCCCTAGACTGCCTGATAAAATTTCCTATTTGACTCAAAATTTCCCTGTTTTATATGCCTATTCAAGACATATTTCAATAGTTAAGCTGCCAATTACTTACCTTAGTGTTGTTCTTTTTGTCATCGGTCATCAATTCAACTGGGCTCGTGTTATTTCCATGTCTTCCACGGATGAAGTTTCAAATGTTCGTTTCGCATGTAGCATTCCATTCAATGTTTCTGAAGTCAGTGAATTTCTTGTTTTGGTTTTCATTAAGTTCAATAATTGTACAAAAAAACTTTCTACGCTTGCACTTGAATGGGGGAAACAATAGATTTATCATGAAATTTCCTACAAGTGGAAACAAAGATGTATCGTCACCTTTATTTAAGCTGCTTACTTTTTGCCAAAACTTAAAAACATGCAGTGTCCGGCCTCCGGCATAATGTTTAATTCTGTTTCTAAGCAAGCGCCATTCTCTGTATAACTCATTCAGTTGGTTTTCAAGCACTAAATTTGGGAAAGTTGCTGCTAAGGGGGCAAAACAAGAAACAGCTTTCAGGTTTTAGAGAACTTGGCTGTTAATATCGTCTCTATTGCCACATAGAGCAAAATATATAGCGTATTAACATAAAGCTAGTTTTCCCGAATTTCCCTATATTTTCCCTGTTTTCTGAAATTTCCCTATATTTTGGTGCATTTTCAAGCACCTGTGTCCCTGTAACCAACAGAGTTTCCCTAAGACAGTGAACTTTCCCTGTATCTGGCAGCACTACGATGGTACGTGAGGCAACTGGTTCCAATAATATTCTTGAAAAGATTACTTCGGTTATTTCTCATTAGCCTATCTTGTTTTTATTCTTCTTATATACCTCACCTGGTATAGGAATATTATTTGGAGTAGTGCTTAAGAAATAACATTTGAAAAGCTTTCAGTAAGATATATGATTACGTAGAAAGAGACTACGATTGAAAATCCGTTATTTTTTTTTTATATTGAAGAAGGCATCGTGCTTACCCCATACAAAAATGGGAAAAAAAGCACGTTAAAAGAAGAAGAAGAAGAAGAAGGAGTCTGGCTACAAGAGGACAGGTGGTGAAAAGAGAGAAGAATCAATCAATAGAGGCATTTTCTTCATGAACTGGATAATACTATGGCATAAGTTAAAATTTCGATTCCCTTCCCAAGCACTATTCACTGAAACGCTTCATAAAAAGATCATTTACCGGCTTTGAGAAATTAAAGAACAGCAACTGACAAGTTTTGAAATTACATACGAACAAACACTTACCTGAAAATGATGATATCCATATGTTGAACAAATTACACAATTACCTAAGTTTCATTATATACGACAAATTATGGCAATAATGTAGAGGAACTGTGGTTTAAAAATGATAAATACTTTTTACCTGTCACCTGAAAAAATTTTATTGTTATGCGTTATATATATGTATATATATATATATATATATATATATATATATATATATATATATATATATATATATATATATATATATATATATATACCTTGTGAATATACATTTCATATTACATATTAATTTGAATATGATACGATTAATGGCCTTTCCGCTCAACTTCTCGTGTGCCTCTGTAATCGTTCCCACGTCCTTGAATCGAATATCCTAGAGACGTTTGCAGACATATCCTTAATCACTTTAAAAATTATAAATAAATTCACATTACCTAAATATACCTTGAAAATATCTATACCAGCAAAGTGCCCTCAAACCGCGTGTCATCTTTGTCTACAGTCATAATTTTTTTTTTTTAATTATTCACGTGCACGAGTAATCATTTGTGATGGTTTGAACTTGGATTGCCATCAAGTACTTGTACTTCTCAGACCAATATTTGTTTGTTCTTTACAATCGACTAAAATCAAGTAAATATACAGTGTATAAAAGATTATAAAAGTCTAGTATTCTATAACTTCAACTTCTTTGAAACTGCTTTTTTTTTTTATCAACATGGCATGCACCTTTCCGTTGATATTTAACATGAAATCATTAACATTAATTAGAAATATAGAGAATTCAGAATAATTCGTTAATAAGCATCAGTTCTTAAATACCTAGACAATGTGACTGGAAACATTGCTAACAAGGCTAATCAAATTCTCTTTTGTTCTCTTAATGATATGACCAAGGACTCATATTGTAAAAAATAAAAATCACACTCCCAGATGGCACGTGTACTCAACACAAGGCTTCCAACGTGACATGGGAAACTGTTGTCAGTTACTACGCATTCAGAGGGAATATCAGTAAAGCATAACCATTTAACAGGCTGACAATAGGCTGATATGAAAAGGAACGCTGTGAATTCATCGTTTGTGAGGATCATTTCTGCCGACACAAGAGAAGGAATGATCTTTATCTCTAATGACGCCCTTTCACTTCCGAAGGGAGAGAGACGTCCCAGGATAACGACGTCCATAGAAACGCCACCTCTCACCCTTTTCGAATTCAGTCGGAAGCCGCCTAATGTGATGCTAATGACTGGAAACGAAAGCCATTCAAAGCAATTTTCCGATCTGGTGATTTCCTGACGAGTTCCAGGCATTCTACATCGAATACCGTACTGTCAATGGAGCCCAAATAAAAAAAAAAACTGACAAAATAATATAGGTATGAGGACAAAATCAATGCTCATTTGAGATTATGTTTTACCGTGTATGCCTGTACAGTTATGACATAGGCCTATGTTTTAATATATATTTATACCAACATACACACTCACGAATATATATATATATATATATATATATATATATATATATATATATATATATATATATATATATATAGAGAGAGAGAGAGAGAGAGAGAGAGAGAGAGAGAGAGAGAGAGAGAGAGAGAGAGAGAGAGAGAGAGAGAGACTACGTTGCCAAGAGGATAACTCTTACCTTTTTTTTTTTATTTGTTGTTCTTATTAATTGAACATTTTCGTTTGTTGAGAATTTGGTAGTGCCCACATCAAAAGGGACTGGGATTTCTTCTGTTAATGTAATCAGTTATGAATAATTCAATCGGGAATATCGCAAATGAGCCAGAATTTTTGAGAGATTATTAGATTTAGTTTTTTTTTGTTTTTATGCAATCAATGATGTAAACTTACATTATAAAATAAATCAGTAAATACCTGAAAAAAAATTTTCGGAATTCATTTAAACAAAAGAAATGTAAATTTTCTTTTAGTTAATTAAGAGAAAGCGAATTCATTTTCCTCTCAATATTCCTCATGGCGCTTCAGTCCCCGAAGAGCACAATTATCTCCAGATATTTAGCAGGAAAATCATTTTTAGCACATGAAACTTTGGAACGCCCGGTTCATCGCATAGAGAATAAAATAAGTTTGAGATTCTGTCGTAGTTTTCTGAGCTTGCATTCGGACATTGTTTCTTGCCAGGAATTGGTGGCTCGTAGGGTGCTCAGATTCCAAAAGAAAAGAAGCATTTGAAATTAAGAAGACATTAAATTACCGGCTAAGCCGAGAACACTGCATATAGTTGAACTTATGGGAAAGGAATTACACGCATATGATCATAAATGCAGCACTCCTGATTATTTCTGTAAACATGTGATGTTAATCTTGTTCACCAGTATAAATATTGACAGCATTGTTGTTTCCTGAGTCTTATCGGCACCATTTATAGTACAACAACTCTTAAGATACATCTACAATACCATAGAAACTTCTAGGAGCCTAAATCATATATAATTAACAAATATTCGACTGGCATATACAATTTCTGAGGCTGTCTCGATTTCTCCACAAAATCGTTCACCTAACGAACCCACAGCCTCTGTTTATATGTAGCTATATGACTCGATATTTGATATCTAATGTGACATCACTTCAGTCAGCATCAGTGAAGGATACTGATACCTCCATAAAAAGAAAGATTCGTGCAAAAAACTTCCATAGCAAGAGGCAATTGATACACCTACACAATAGGCCTACGAGAACTAAGCTATCAAATCCATACAAGATGGTGTATTTCCGCACTTCATTCCCGGTAGCTACATCATACCATCTTCCCATCACTTTCTAAGTCGTTCTATCCTACCTTATGACACTACCGAATTATACCTTATTCACAAGCACACACACACGCATATATACACACAAATACATACGCGCGCACACACACACACACACACACACACACACACACACACACATATATATATATATATATATATATATATATATATATATATATATATTATATATATATAATATATATATATATATATATATATATATATATTTATATATATATATATATATATATATATATATATATATATATATATATGTGTGTGTGTGTGTGTGTGTGTGTGTGTGTGTGTGTGTGTGTGTGTGTGTGTGTGTGTATGTATACAGATAGATGCACACAAGCACACAGACACACACATATAGATAGATAGATAGATAGATACAATTATTTATTTACATTTATACACATACCCACTGCAGATCAGAATGAGTTCAAAAATCACCTACCAAAAGATTGTAGTTATAAAATCCAGAGTACCAGAGGATTTTTATAAATGAATTAACAAACATCTGAATGCTGCAGTTGTGGGGGTGGTCAGTAAATCGAGCCATTCAATAAGTTTGAAATTCGCCGGGAGCTCTATATCCCACAGGGAATTGGATTTTAGCCCAGCCAAGGGCGTCCTAACCGTCGAGCGGTATACCGAGTGATGCTATTTCAAGAGTTTGGTGACATTCTATGGAAATTGGAACTGCTGGGAATTTTAGTTGGCAAAATTGGAAAAAAAATCTGGTATCTTACCAAAGCACCCACAGAATTCACATACTTGAATAGAGCTGTAATCATCATTTACTCAATTCGTTCACACTCGCTTACACGTACAATATATATGTAAAATATATCTATCTATTCTGCACACACACACATATATGTATGCTGTATATATATATATATATATATATATATATATATATATATATATATATATATATATAAAGATAAAATCCAAGAAGGAAACGGAAACACTGGAGTGCTGCGAGGCCTTTCGACACTAGTCCTTTACTTAGCAGACTAGTGTCGAAAGGCCTCGCAGCACTCCAGTGTTTCCGTTTCCTTCGTGGATTTTATCTTTATTTATATATTCATCACGTTCCATATTTTCGTGATTCAGTTATACATATATATATATATATATATATATATATATATATATATATATATATATATATATATATATATATATATATATATATATACACATATACTGGATATGTGTGTGTGTGATGTGTGACAGAATCATTAAACTTATGTGATGAAAATATATAATAAAATAATATTAGAAGGATGTACTAGCATCATTATGTATAACGCTCTGACCATGTTTGTGTGTACGTTGAATCCCTTGACATTTAATTGATTTGTGTAATGTCGAAAGGAGAAAGGAAATG